>RAHM01000540.1:100476-230114 GCA_003713295.1 Parotia lawesii | reverse complement strand
CTCTCCTCTCCTCTCCTCTCCTCTCCATTATAATTCCATATAACTGATATTTCGTTATTATAATTCCCAAAGAAACTTTGCTAATGCAACTGACTGTATAATGTATGCCAATTCTAAAAAGAAACTATGATAATCCTTTGGTATGATTGTTTACCATCAGTCTCTGCCATGATCCTAATTGCACTGAATGATCTCATCTCCTGACAAATGAGCCCAGGTACAAAAAAATGTGTATCTTACATGTTCATTTTCATAAATACTAATCATTCAACATAAGGATGAAAAATGGGCTTGTCAATGTTGAAAATGCATTGAGAGTAAACATCTGAAGGTAAGAAATGCAGTTGCTGAACGCTGATTTAACAGGGTTGTGTCTCTATCTTCTCTTTTACTATCAAGTAATAAAAAGAATGGTTGCTGCATTCTATGCTTAGATGTAAGTCTGTTGGGTCATTGTAATGACTGACAGATGCAATGTCAATAAAGATAAAATAAGGGAAAAATAACTTTTCTGAGGAGTTTATGGCGTAGGATGTACATGTCAAGAAATGTTGATAAAATTCTATTATAATAACCATGTGGCACCATAGCAAAAAGATACATTCATCATTCAGTTGTGCAAAGGTAGCACACTTTTTTTTCCATGGATTGTTCTTTTTCTGTACCTTTTCCTGTCATATTGTCTCTACTGGCAGCATGTGGGAGGTTGACTTTGTAGCTTTGTTTCTATTGTGCCAGAATCTTTAGGAAATTATAAGTCAATGTCTGAATTACATATTGATATTGTTTTATGTGCTGTGCTGTTCTATCACTCTATTGACGGCAGGGTTAATCCAAAAATCTACCCATGAATCCAGCAAAGCAGTAATTTGGATTTACATTGGCCAAATACAAGTTGCCAGGGTCTTGCCCAGCATGGATCTTGGAAGCTGGAGGGAAACTGAAGGCAGACAGTGTTCCTTACAATCACTAAGGTGGTCTCTGATGACCTGGTTCACTCCAGATGTTGCACCAGTCTCTGTCACTGCAAAGGAACATGGGGCCAGTGGCACCATGTGTTGCACAGTGAAACTGCCAAGTTTTGGTGGCCCTGCAAGGTGGCATTTCTTTTCAGGACTCTTTAAGGTCTGACTACACCCCACAGTCAGTCCCCCTATGTCACATATAGGTGGTATGCACGCTCCAAAATCAGTTTTGTACCTGGGGTAAATGAACCAAGCCAGGCTGAGCTCACTGTGTTAACACTTTCAGAATCACAGAATGGCTGATGCTGGATAAGTAGTCTGGAGTCCATTTGGTTGAGCTCTGGAATTGCTGAAAGCCAGACTTGCTTATAAAGTCTGAGGCAAAAAAGGCGTTCATTACCTCTGCCTTTTCATATTCTGTGTTACCAGACTTCCTGCCACATTCAGCAAGGGGCCTACATTTCCTCTAATATTCTCATTCCCATTTATTGATTTAGAGAAGAAGCTGGGTGTTGAGCCAGATAAGAGAGAAGACTGGTAAGAAGCAGACCCTGCAGAGGTGGGATAACGCTTTTATAATATATGTCCTCCCTTCGATGACTGGCTCGGTTGTAAAACTTTCCCTCGCCTCCCTCTGCCCACCCAGGAAAGGTGTTGGGGGATTTACATTTTTATGGGACATTCACAAGTGGGCCTGAAGTATTCATCCTTTCTAATAGGGCTCAACTATGCTGAAGTGAGAGGCAGCAGCTGTGTCTTAGAAGGCATCATAAACCATCACATGCCTCTGCAGCACTGCCTTCACTCATTTCTGGGACCTTCCTCCTGAGGACTGTGCAAAATTCAGTGTATTGCAACAGACAGAATAAAGCTCCACTCCCAGGGGAGGTACCTGAGTGTTTCCACCTAAACTTAAATGTGTCTTAACCCAATGGACTTTTTGTTTCGTGGGCTTTACCCAGCCTCTAATGGATCAAGACTGTGACCATCACTTTGGCCAAGAGACAACTAAATGGCAACAATGAAGTCTTGCTGCTGGACCCACAGGTGGTGATGCCTTTCTGTTCTTATCCTTTCTTTCTCTTTCTTCCTTTTCCTTAAATATTTTATTGCTATATTACCATAGATAATAATAACCAAAATACCTACATAGCAGCTTTCCATTGCAACCAAATTGTTCTAAAACAAACACTACGTATATGTTTATACACACTGATCATTCAGTGTATTTTCACTCTAATCCACCCCAAGGGATCTATTAATAAGAATGTGGCTTACCCTCACTTTTTGGGATGGGTCGAAACTGGGTTTTGTGATTTTATTTCTCTGCATAATGGTAGCTCCTAGCCACTGATGTGGAAATATTTCAGGTCACCCTTTCTAGGCCCAATTTTGTTGATCTTGTGTTTGCTTTCATTCAAATTTCTCTAGGCTCTTTCCTTGTTAACCCTGTACATCCCTTCATCAGAAGGCTGCCCCTAATTCTCTCTCTGCCTTCATTCCCACTTTAAAACCCACGACACCAGATCAGTCATCCTGCTGGAAAAGATGCCTTTGCTCCACTTACTGAGCTGGATCCCATCTCTCCCAAGATGTTTATGGTCAAGCAGCACGCTGCATGCATTGAAACCAAAACCCTGCTGCTGATACCATGTCTGCAACCAATTGATGACATGCAGTATTGGTGCCTTCCTCTTACCAACCCTCTTCCCTCAGCAGTAGGAGCTAGGAAAACACTACTTGGGCTCTTGTACCTATATTGATATTGTCCAGACTGCTCCTGGCAGTATCCTTGGTGCCCACCTGAAAACACAGCAGATTTTAGTTGTCAAAGGATTAGGCAGGCCTTGACAGTCTCCACAACACCCTGGATAAGGGCCCCAGAATGCAGCAGTGCAGTGCTTTTGTTTATTGTCACAGAGTAGTGTTGATTTGCGCTGAAAAAGTGTCCAGATTTCAGCGTTGGGTGAAATGATTGCTAGGTAGCTCATCAATCAGTGTGAGAGTTTGGGTAAAAGGCACTGCAATGTGATAAATATCAATACCCTGTAACCTTGGCTTTCAATCAAGACGGTAGAAGTAGGAAGAGAGTGCAACTTCCTCAGAAAGATTTGTCATACTATATTACAAAATATTGTAATACAGTGCAAATAACAAAAATTAGTTTTTCTTATTGCCATGCCTTCAAAAATTCCCATCAATCTTTTTACAGCAGGTCTCTTTTCTAGGTTATCTATTTGACTTCTCAACACATTACCATCTTTAGTATTCTCAGTTAGAATAATACTCCATACATCAATCAATTTGCAATCACATATCTTTTAAGGTTTTTTTATCATAGTGATCCAGTTTCTTTTCTGATGACTTCAGAATAAACTTAGTAGTGATGGCTTAAAGGTGACTTTCTTATTAGCCAGAAGAATCAGAAAGGTATTTAAAGCCACAGAGGAACTGCAAGCCCTGTAACATTTGGGAGGCATATTGCTTCAAGGGTTGTACAGAGGTCTGTAGATATCCTTACTTTGCTGAGCATTGAACATGTCTTGTCCTCAGACCTGCCCATGAAGACAATTTTGGTACAGAAATGAATTCGTTGGAGTCTGGAATGAGATCCATCATTCCTTGACCTTGCAAGGCTAGACCTAATGCCTAATTCTTTATGAATGGAAAATAACTTTGGGTAATACATTAGCTTTCTGGCCCTATTGGAAAAGTACATTACTAAAAAACAATTGTGGACAGAGTTTTTTAAGGGTTCTGTCTGCACCTGGACAGGTTTACTGATTTCTACTTTTCAGATCTCTTACTGTTTGATGGCAGGATGATAATCACTTATTGACAATGCTAAGTTAAAAGAGTAAAGAGAGAAGGAAGACTGAATCCTTTCTAGCTGTACAGTATCACTAGCTCATGTATATTTGAAAGAAAGATAAGTGTTAAAGGAATAGGAAGAAAAGAATGTATAGCATTAATGTGATTATTTTAACTTACTATAATCTTGCCTAAAAATTAAGTAAAATAGTCTTTGAATTCTCTAATTCATTACACTTTTATTAACTTTATTTTTCATGTTTTTCTAACACTGCCCATGCCTAACCATTTGCTGAAATGGAAGAATGATACTCATATTTGTTCCCTGCCATCAAATGTAGGTTCTTCCATTACCTTCAATTAGTAGGCTACTTTTTTAGAGTTAGTACTTTCTGAAAATCATGCCCGACAAAGAATGCCAGACTCCATAAATATTTGTTAGCTCAATCTGCACCTCTGTAGTAGCTTTTCACAGTAAGAGATTTGTAGTTCTTAGTAAGAGGACGGCCAGCTGTAGAGAGGAGGCAGTGACGCTCATCTTTATGTGCTTGATTGCAGGGTCTTGAAACGGTAGCCTGAGGGCTCACAGGTGTTTTATAGAAAGGGTACAGATATGCTCTTCAAGGCTTGAGTCTTTCTATATGCTTTAATCATCTTTATGAAATTAAACCTATTCTAAGGCAACAGGAATGACTTTCTGAAAGGCAGAGTTTTAGTCCCTCATCATCTACAGTACAGTGCAAAAGGTTCATTTTGTCAGGGAAGTGGGTATGTGTAATATCCGGCTTAAATAGCAAAAGCATTACAAGGTCTTGTAACTTTTATGAATACACTCATTTTTTCTGTGAAGTATTTGAGAGGGAAAATTAATCCACCTGTAGTTTGTGCTAATATCTCCATATGACTTGCAGTGCTGATGCTTGCACATCGACAATGCCAAAAGAACAGAATAGAAGATAGAAACATAAGGTTTTGCTTTGCTGGCTACTTGTGAAACCTAGAGAAATTATTGCTGTAAATTTTGCTTTGAGATTGCAGCAGCTGTCAGGAACAGCTCAGTTTGGGGCTAATTCTGAAATGTGACTGATGCTTGTGAATCTCTTGGTGCACAGCAAGTGCCGTTTAAGAATGTAGCCCTTGCTCATGGCCAGCATCTCAAATGATGCAAGCGACAAATTTACAGCTTTTAAAGATGGAGGACGGCATGTAGATTCAATTAAGGGAGGAATTTGCCTTAGAAAAACTGTGAGGGACAGGACCTGGGGTAATTAATTTTTTGTGAATTAAAATAAACTTATTGAATAAATTGCTCTGAAATTTCAGAATGAAGCTGAGCTTAATGAATTTTTATTGCATATTGGAAAGAAATAATTGAAGGAATTACTTTTGATGTGTTGCAAAGAAGCTTGTTCCTATTAATTTATTTTTATGGCAAATAAGAATGAAATCAATGGCTTGTATTTGTCTTTTGGCGGGGCTAAGAGTAGAATTGATTGGCTTGTTTTCAGGATCTTAAACATTGCAGAAAGGAAATAAATTGTTAGAGAAATTACTTTTGTCTCTAACTGATCCTAAATAAAATCTTTGCATGAAGTAAAAATTCTGTAATTAAAATTCCTGCTTTGGACTTTTTAGTAGAACATTAGTTTGCAGAGTAGTATTCTGGACCTTGTTTTTTACTCAGATGGTAGGGCTTTGATTTCAAAAACTTTTTTGATTAAACTCTATTTACAGTGGTATTTGTGCTGACAATACTGTAATTCTCTACTGTTTTTTATCAAAACCAGTGGATTTGTATTACAATTTTTGATTTGAGACATCAAAAAGCTCCCCTTACTTTTGCATATATTTGCCTTTCAAGGCACAGGAATCATATCCCCCACGTATAGCAAGTGATCTGTTATGGAAGAAACACTGTAGATAAAACCATCAAAGTCTTCATTCATCTAAATTACCAATTTGAAGTCCGGTCTTTTCTTCCTGTCTCAGGACTTTTTAATAATGGAAAGGTATACAGTAGCCTTTCTGCAGAGAAGAAGGGTTCCTAGGTGTGGGGGACTGTGTGCGAACATGTTTTGTCTCATTCTAACTGCGGCAAGGGGAAAGTTGTTATTAGAAGAGAGGGTCCCACAGAAGTGGGGATGTACTGCTCTGAGCCACCTTCCTGTACCTCCTTGATAGGGTGCCCAGTCCCCACTAATTCCTCCCTTGACTCACTTCCTGAAGGAGGCTTCAGAAATGTTGGCGGCATGCACACGAAAAAATGGTGCAAAATAAGAGGCATACACCAGGTTAATTACAAAAGGAAGTGGATCAGTCTCCCTCTCTTTCCTCTTTCTGTTTTCCTTTGTCTCACTTCCCCAACTCTGAACCATCCACTCAGCAGGACCAATGTGGGATCTAAGAACTAATAATATTTATTTCTCTCTCTATCTCTTTTCTGCCTTTATTTTTCTGCTCCCTTGCCGTGTCTGGGCAAGGCGTGGACCATACTCTGTACTGAAGTTTCTTGTGTTCTTTCAAAGGGCTGTATCATTATTATGAAAAAAGTTTTAGGGCAATATTCAAGACAGAGAAGCAACCCAGGATGAAACAAAACCCAAACCAAACCCAAATCCAAATCCAAATCCAAACTCAAACCCAAACCCAAACCCAAACCCAAACCCAAACCCAAACCCAAAAAAACCAAAAGAAAAAGCAAGATAACTTTCTCTGAAACTCTGCAATCAATTTTCTCAACTCTGTGAGTGTTTGGCTTCTCATTAACATAATCCTTATCCCTTATGGGTAGAAAACATATTAAACAAAATATCTGAATCCAATTAACAGAGCAATGAAAAGGAAACATATCCAACATGTGCAATGATCACACTTGAAAATTGAAAATTAGGTTTTGTAACTATATTGTCTATTATGAGAGTAAGGAAAACTGGAAATTATGTTCTTGTGTGTACTTTTAATTAAGGCATATAGCAGCATTAGAAGACAATGAGTTTTAATTGACATAAACTCTTATAAGAAGGTAAGATTCAAATGTTTTGTTGAAAGCAAAGGTTGGAAAAAACAGACTTCAGAGCTTTCAGATATCAAGTAATTGCTGACCACTTTCTATCTCACACTTATTAGCATACAATTATGGGTGAAGGCCAATATCTTGCTATTTATTCTTAGCCTGAGGTTCACATGTGCAGCAAACATACTTTGGTTCTTAATCACCTGTGTTGAAACTAAAGCTTCAGTGTAGTATTTGGGGTGGTGAAATCACATTGATTTTGAAAAAGATCAGAGGATTAATTTAATTGCTTTATGTTATGGTTGATGTGGAAAGTTTTAGGATTCAGAGATATTGCTAGAAGCTAAATTTATATTCTGGGCTTCTTGTGCTTGTCATGCTTCCTTCTTTGCTTCTGTACCATATCATGCAGTAGAATACAATTATACTATTTCTCTATACTCAAATTTCTTTTGTTTGTTTCATGGGGTTTTTTTTGATAATTGTATTTGGCTATTTCTGGCTTTGGCAATATTTAAAGTTAAGTATTTCATTACTTGTCTAAGGTTCACAATATTTCTTGTATGAACCTTAGTTATTGGCCTACCTTACTCTTTTTCATTTGGTGTGCCCTGCAATACATGCGTAAAGTTGGGGGAAGAGTATTCTTAAAGTCAAATTAAAAAAAACCAAAACACTCAAAAGCTGGGAAATTCAGAATTAGAATTGCTTTGTTTCAGTCCTTTTAATTTGTACACATGTACAGATAATTTCTTATACACAGGGTACCATATCACTTTTTAAGAATAAATGGAATTCAGGAAATGAGCTTTTTCTTGATGAATTTGGGGTCCTAGGCATTATTTGCTGAACTTTATGTAAGCTCTACTGTATAATAAAGATAAGTATATTACAGAAAGATTGAAGGCTATGGTGAGATCCGACATGGGGCTAGTTGTAGTAGTTGGATCAAGCACTAAACTATAACCAAGGAAATGTTCTTGAAAAAATTTGACACTTTCTATCAAGACTGGTGCTAATAACCTCACTTGTCGTTCACCTGTATCTGGAAGGCAAAATGATTAGACTACATTGTGGTATTAGAGTAATGTATCATCACTTCATGGATTCTTTGATTTCACATTTGTAGCCCCACAGAACAGAAAAGAAAAAAGATGTAAGTTAAGACAAATGTCTTACAGATCTTTTGGAGGCTCTAGAGCAAGAGACTGTAGACTTGTCTGCTCTTTGTTCTTTTCTAACAGTGCAGTATTGGTCAGAAGCAAGGACTAGATTGTGTTAGATGGATCTGGTACTCCCATCACCTCTGGGAAGCAATATTATTGACTGTCTTCCGCTGCTGCTTGTTGCTTTCTCTCTCAGATGTGTAGTAACTGTGACCCTCTTTTTGCTATAGTAATAAACCAAAGGTTACAAACACTGCAGCAGGTGTGAAGAAGGAGCCGCAGTAGTGCCTACTGCAGACATGATCTGGTCTCTGAAGCTGCAAGAATATATTTATCATAAGGCTAAAATAGGCCAATTGATGCATAGCTTAAATTTCTTTGATAAGGTAAGATGATGAAGAGCAAAAGAGATGACAGTCTGTACTGGTTTTGTCTGGAATAGAGTTAACTTTATAGTAGCTAGTACATTGCTATGTTTTGAAAAGAGTGGTGATAACACAGGCATATTTTAGTTAGTGCTGAGCAATGCATACACAGTGCCAAGGATTTTTCTTCTTCCTACACTGTCCCATTAATGAGTAGGTTGGTAGTGAACAAGAAGTTTGGATGAGTCTGGCCACAACAGACCAAAGTGATATACCAAACCATATAATGCCATGCTCAGCAATAAATGCTGCTTTAGAATAAGATGAGAGGGAAGGGTGTTTGGGGTCAAGGCATTTATGAAGATAAAGTAACCATTACATATGGTAGGGTCCTGCAATCCCGGATACGACTAAACATGTGGCTGTCACTGGAAAAAAAAGATGAATGAATTCCTTGTTTTGTTTTGATTAAGCACACAGTTTTGCTTTACCTGTTGAGTTTCTTGATCTCAATCCACCGGTTATTGCCCTTTCATCCTCTGATTTTCTCCCCAACCCTGCTGTGGGGAGGGATGAGTGAGCCGCTGTGTGATACCTATCTGCTGTCTGTGGGTAAACCATGATGTGGTCAAACCACCCTTTTGTTATCATTCTGTTTGGAAGACACTATGGAGAAAACTCCTAAATTGCCCAAAACTTTGAAAATATTTGTCAAGCACTGCCAAGAGCTATCTGCAAAGAGTAATGCAATTCCCTGGAGTTATTTCTGGTTTTCTTCATGTTACAGGGGATAAATACAGTATGAAAACTTTTCTTTTTCTTGCAAGTATCAGTTCTCAGTAATGTAAAGGACTTCTTGAAAACTTTCTAGTTCAGTGATAAGAATTTCTAAAAAAGAAAAAAAAAGAAAAAGAAGTGAAAAAAGATATTTATGGTTAAATCTTTTTCAGTATTATACATTAACTGTCTTTGTACAGTCATTTGATGCCTTCCATTTGAAAACAATTTTTGCATATAACTGAAAGTGGTGCTGCCATTCTCATGTGATTGTTCATTTAATTATGAATCTAGATTATTTAATAGAAAAAGAAGTGTGTTGGAACTGATTTAATAAAGAAATAATTGAAACAGAGCAATGCACTTCTGATTGCTACCTTAATTCTAGTTGTTACCAGTCCACTTCTAGAACCTGAGTATGTCATAGAGATAGGCTTCGTTTACATAGCACAATTTTGTCTGGGATGGGAGAGCCTTTAGATGCTCAGATGGGCTTCAAGGAAATGTCTTATGCTCTTGACAGATCTAACGTGATGAATTCTAACACATCTACCCTGAGGCTAAAAGAATAGGTGAAAGCATTTAGGTGACGTACAAATTTTACATCCCAGAGGACAGCAGCTAAAACTCATCCAGTGGTGGACAATCACAGTAGTTGATTCTATTTGGTGAGAAGGACTAAACCAGACTTCGCTCTTTTCAATCTAATGAATCGAGAAAATGACTTAATGGAAGCTGAAATTCTTAACAAGTGATGCTGAGGGGGAATTTTGGAACCAAGCAGCACAGTGGCAACGATATCAAAAAGCTTTCCTTTTTATGTCTTTCTCATGCATTATACATCTCACCTAGTACAGAAGATCAGCTCGACATTTTTCCAATATTTAAAGATGGTAACAGAATTGGCAATCACACTCTTGCTATTTTGACACCCTTGGCAAACACAGGACATCATAAAAGAGTAGCTTAAAGTAGATATCTGAAATTAATAAAAGAACAGTTACTAATCATTATGAAACTATCTGTAGTCAAATAACCTTGAAGTCATACAGTATCTTGGAAAGACCAGAACAGACTGGGTCAACTGCAATTGTCTAAGTGGTTCCTGGAGCCTGAAAACATTAAAACTGTACAAGCAAAGCTAGTTTAAATGAGTGTTATTTATCACTGTATAGAATTACAGAATATTCTGAGGAAGAGGACCCAAAAGAATCATCAAGTCCAACTCTTAAGTGGATAGCCTATACAAGAATTGAACCTACAACCTTGGCACCATTATTATCACCATTCTCTAACCAACTGAACTAATCTCAGCATATATATGCATTCAAGGTCACAACTTCCCTGAAGAGAAAGTGAGGACTGCCAAGTGTTTGGCAACTGAGTTGGCAGAAGGCCTCCTCTACCTTTACACCAGTAGATTTCTTCTGCATACGTCACATTCGCAGGCCTATGAATTCAGATTTAGCTTTTCAGTGAACAGCATATCTACAGTTACTGTTGATAAAGAAAACAGATTCCCATGGAAAAGAGGGTTTGATTGTTTTTTATTTTCCAAATTTATTCTGTGAGAACTAATGAAGCCTACTGGGATTTCTGCAGTGGAATAGAGATCTTTACACTTTCTAATGAATATTTGTATATCAGTAAAAAAAATAAGACATTAATAAGCTTCTTGGTAGCAAGTCCTCAGAGTAAACTTTATAATTCTGTCTATATTAGTCTGTCAAAATGTCTTTAGTTGTGTGCTGAATTTTGGAATTTTCAATTTATTCACAAAAATTAAGCCATTGGAGCTATCTGTACAGGACAAGGACTCACAGTTTAATCAAAGAGGAACAGATTAAGGAATTTTCCTGAATGCTTATATGTCTGGTTGTATCTTTTTTGTTTCACTTACTTGAAGAATGATTTGTCCTTTGGAGTAGATTCTCATTTTTGCATAACAAACTTCCCTTCAAACTTTATGCAGCACAGCAGCTGAATCAAACAATTCTGATCATTCCTCCTGACTGATTTTCTGCTCAGTAAATCAGTTCAGGTTTACTATATTTGTCTTTTTACACAGAGCAAAATCACACCTGGATTAGTATGATTTGATGTAGGTGGGAAAGGGTGGAGTGTGATAATCCAGTATGAAATAACATTTAAGAGAGAATTTTATAAGTGAGGTTTAAAAACAATACAGACCTACAGCTTCAACAGTCACTGTGGGAAACCTTGTGGGAAACAACAGTCACCATATTGTCAGTGACATTTGGGTGAGACCAAACTGGACATTTTCCACTTGCGTATAATTCCACATTCTTAAATTGTTTTAATTAAAGGAGCTACTGAGTCTGAAATAGATGACATAAAAAATTTAGATAGAACCCTATCTAGGATGACAGCTTTACGGGCTCACTAATTATTTCTCCTGTTCTTACCTTTTTAAAATCGCCAGGTTGTTGTTACGTTAGCGTGGAAATTTCTTGAATACTTAAGCACCTTTATTCACATTTATTTATTGTTTGTTTGGTGAGAGGTATATAAAGATTTGCACGAGAGGAACAGAATCTTGCTCAGCTTACTCCTCAGTCCATACAGTATGCTCAAGGTCTTTCAACGGCAAAAAAAACCAAAAGCAAAAATATTTCTTTGTCTCCTTTTATGCAGGGTTCAAGTTGACTATGCATAAGGTGTTGCTGTTTTCTCATAAAAAAAAAAATAGTGTAAATTCAGCACTTGAACTGTTTCATTTGCTTAAAATGAACATGTTCTTGTAGTATTTTTTCATTCTTTGGTGAAGAAATACTTTATGGCATCGTATCAGATTTTTAATTGATATTTAGGTTAAGACAAGATTACTTTCCTTCAACTGATTCTGGTAACTCTACTGTTTTTTATTGCTTTCATTAAAGTGACTGACTTGGTGAAAAGGTGTCAGATATTCTATAAAGAGAGCATACTTTTGAAGAGTATCTTTTAAAAGAAACAGAAGAGTCAAAGAGGTTCAGGATCTTTTGTGCTTTTACAGGCAATTTTGTTGTTGATTTGGAATAAAAATTATAATTTTAAGTAGGTAATCCATATTCAGTTATTTGTTTGCTATTGAGTTTGAATAAGTTTATTTCCTCCTTGGTTCTTGTGTCTCTGCTACATTTGTTATAACTGGAAAAAATAACAATAATAAATAAACCTTTCATCTCTTCCCTGGGCATAGAGTTTCCTGTCATTTTTCTAGTAAACTTCATTTGCCATTACTCCAATTCGAACTTCTTTTTTCCTGACAAGAGGTATCCTGACTGAAGACTTTATAAAGGTAATACATGAGTAAGCTACTCTCTTACCCATAACTTTTGAAACAGTATCCATCCTTTATATTTAAAAGGGAAGCAAATATTATTTCATTCATGATTTAGTCATAACCAAGTGAATATCTATAACTGGAGGGGATGAATTTTCAGAGTTTCCTGCAAAATGTAAAAAATCTTAGATATAGGTGCAAGGTACCTGACTTGACATGCATTTTTATTTTATTGAGCTTCATTGCATTGACCCAGCTCAAATCTGTCACCCTTATCAATCTAGTACCAGTCCTTCCTTTGCTCTCGTTCGACTGCTACTTTTCATGAACAACATATCAACTTCTTTACTGAAGTCCAGTTAGACATATTTACTGAATTCCCTAATTTCGGAAATAGGTATTAAAAAAAAAGTTATAAATGCTCATTGATCACAGATTCCTACCTGTCTTTTTTGTTCTTTCTTTTTCCTCTCATTGTCTTCATTGAAAAAAAAAATATTTTGTCTTTCAAAGCTGGTTTTAAGCCTTATAACCTATTAATATTAACCTAATGCTTTGTACTTGACATTATCTTTCTCCTCCTCTTGCATGAACTTTGAAGTTCTTGAGTCATATGCTTCTAGTTTTGACAGATCTTCTAGGAAAGTGCATTATTAATTGCAGAACATAAGGGGTTAGTTGTTTCAGAGGTGTTGGAAGATAATAGCTTCTCTGTACTGAGTTAATTTTAGTACATAAAACTGGACTGCAATTTATTTTGCTGCGGTCTCAAACCTATTAGCTTCCTGGTATTTACTTTTATACTGTGTTTATTTTCCCTTCTGAAAAAAAACCCCAAACCCACACACTGTCAAAACAAGAGTGGCATATCTTACTTTTTCTTGGTTTAGAACTATGTATTAATTATCTATAATCTTTGCTCTGTCCTTATGTATGACCACCTTGCCACTAATGGTACTGTTTTTTCACAAGTGTGGAGAGTATCTACCTGTCGTAAACTTTGTTAAATTCTGACTTGGGACTTTTGTGTATATTCACTTCCATCTTCTAAGGGCATGCAAATTGAATTTTCACCTAACATCTAAATGCTAAGACCTAACACTAAATCTCTTATGACCTGGTGATAGGATGGTATAGGTGCATGATATAGATGAAAAGGCAACAGATCTTTCCCCATCAGTTTTAATGAAATTGACAGATGGACTGAGGTCTCTTAAATCTGTATTTGTTCTTCATGTAGAAGCTGCCAATATAAAGCTAATATTGTACTTTGACTCAATGAAATACTCAAACCCACAGACCACAGAATCACAGAATATGCTGAGTTGGAAGGGACCCACAAGACTCATCAAGTCCAACACCTAGGCCTGCACAGCACCATCCGCTAGAATCACACCATATGCCTGAAAGCATAGTCCAAATTCTTCTTGAAATCTGTCGAGCTGATGTACTTCCCTGGGGAGCCTGATACTGCAAATTAGCCTTAGACAGTTGCTGAATGCAGAAGTTTCCTTTGCAGCTGTATGTGAGAGACTGGAAAGATTGATGTCTTGAGACATTTTGGGATGCAGGTGTGTGGGGGAGAGGCAGGTCGGGCCTTGCCATGGTGAGGTGGTGCACTGCCCCACACCCCTACCCCAGAGCCTGTATCCCAGCCTGGCAGTGGTGCTGGTCATTGGCACACTGGAGGGAAATGGCCCATCTCTGGAGCTCCTAACCCAGCTCCTGAGAGGCCAAAAGACTGAAAGTCCCACTTGGGGGAAGGGCCCAGGAAGGCCAAGGGATATTTAAGGCTGAACAAGAGGCTTTCACATTGTCTGGACCCTATCTCTTCTCAGAGTTTCTGTCATTGTTGGAAACCAGGAGTTAGTAGCTATATGTGTCCCTTTCTATACCTTTTCTGTTTTTTTCTCTTTTTTCATCTAATTCCCTCTTCTTGGAATTCTTAAGTAATTGGAAATTGAACAGGCTTAAAATTTACTAAGCTGAATGGGCCAAGCTAATGCTTTGGGAAGTGTTTCATGCTCCATTAAACCTTTTGCCAAACTTCTCCGATTTTTTAAAGTTGCCAGTAAAGCCTGTTTTTGTTGTTTTGACCTCTTGAGGATATCTTGTTGGTATTTCTCCTGTGCATCCAGCTCAGAGTACATAAACAACCATAAGGCCACCTCTCTGAGGGAGTTATCTGGGGCCTTACACGGTAGTGTGCATGGTATAAGAATTCAGTCTGGAATGAGCTCTTATCTTAAACTTGAATGGAGTGGCAGAATAGAAAGGACCTAGCATTTAAAATCACCAGATATTAAATAATATTCCTTTGCCTATCATTACAATTTTCTTGTTTCTTTATGAGATTCTTGGGATGGGTGGTCAGTTGGTACCACCAAAATAATGTTTTAAATGTGTGGAAGATTCAGCTACATGCTCATACTATTCTTTGTGCATGTTAAACAAGGCTTCAAAATAAGTTGCATTTGGATCCTTAATATTTAAGTTTACCTTCTTTTACAAATATTTCATGTTTCAAGAAAAATCAATCATATAACTTGTAAAACTAACACCAGAAACACAGTATTTTTTTCAGAGAGCTCACTAATATAATGTATGCTTCTGGAGCAAGTATACATTATTTTATACCTATTGCAATATTATCTCAAATTAGTATAAGAAAATTGGTTCTCTTGCATTCATTAATTTTTTATAATTGACCTGATCATAATTTTTTGTCTCTAATGTACTTTCTTTATTTTCAATGACTGTGTGATTTGGTGTTTTTTAAATATGGCATAATTTATAGAACCCATATATGACATTATATGAAAGATACATCAATGATCTTGTGAAATTGGTGGAACTAAGACTCTCCAATCTGACTTGACTTTCAAGAAGAGAAACTGAACCCAGATTAACCTGGATTAAAAAATGCACTTTCATAATTTTATACGTAGAAATCTCTGACTAATTTACACATTAAATTATCTTGTATGTTTGCAAATGAGGTAATTGTAAATGTTGGTCACTAGTTAGATACCTTGTTAGCTATTGGAATTGTACATAATGATTAAGAGTAGGTCCTAAGTGTGTGCTTTAGAACACTGGAACTGTGAATTCTCAAGAAAAATTTTCAGAGGGTGCTTTCTGGACTACGCTAATTTTTAAATTTGTTTTAAAGCAAGAGGCAGGTGACTTTGTCTAGTTGTATCATTCTGCTCCTTATGTGTGCACAGGATAAGTAGATTTTATGTGGAAAAGCTTTTGGAAGAAAAATATTGCAAAATAGGATCTAATGTGTTGATCGAACTCTCAAAAGTAAAATTACTGTGTTTTAGTTTTGAATATTATTATTTACCTATAAAAAGTACAAGTATGTTTGGTGATCTTCACCACAGTATAATTTCACAATTTGTGCTCCAAGATATTATTGTCTAGGTGTTTATTGCTGAAGAAATTGAGTCTTGTTGGGTTTTTGATTATTGTTTTTGGCATGCCCGTGTGTATTCCTGGAGACAGCATTTGCTGTGCATCTGGATAATAAATATGAAAACAGTGTGAGCAAATGTTGCCCTTTGCACTTTTTTTGTGTGTGTGAAATATCTAGCAAGAAAAAAAAATGGTTAGCATGTCGTTATATAGTAGTATTAGGCAGTTTAGGTGTTAATAGGCAAATTCAATAGAGGGTGTCTATGGACTGACTGTATTACTTCTGGCTCTAGAGATTTGACTGGGAAAAACAGGGATCACAGAAACTAATTTTTAAGTAGCTTCATCTTGGTCAAATGGATCCTGAAGGATTTTCTGAGGGATTTAAATAGTGTCTAACAATATGATCGATTTAATAATTCCATTTTAGAATATATGCAACTTATTTCTATCTTTCTTAATGTAAGGAGAATAGTATATGAAACATAAAGAAAAGTACATTGGTTTAAATTTTGTCAGTGTATCTAACCAAGTACAGTTAGCAGAAGACCTGTATTCAGAGATGCTATAAACTAGATATTTCAAAAGAAAAAAGTATAAGGATATAACAGAAATTAGTAAAACCCACATATATTCAAATCCATAGGAGGAAAAAACCCAAACACTGCAACATGAATTTTGTGTTGCTTTGTATCTTTGAAAAATTTATGGCTTTTTCTGCCATCAAATTCATGTTATCAGTTCCGAAGTCTCTGAGGAGCTATAGAACTCTTGTTAGACCATGTCCAGTAATGGAACTCACTGCAATTAAGCAAGTATGATATGTGTACCTGGGATAAAAGAAGTGGAGAGTTGAAAGGAACTTTGAGGGACCATGTTATCTGTCTTTCTGGTCTTTAGTAGTATTAAGTATACTTAGATCATCCCTGTTACTGTTAATTATTTTGCAATTTAAAAACTTCCAGTAAAGATTTTATAACCTTTACAGGGCAGCCTTTACCCTTTTTGCTGTAGTTGCAATAGCCTTTAATTTTTCAACTGTGATCCCACAAGACAGCCATTTTTCCACTTTCGTTACAGAAAACCTCAGTGTTCTTTGTATTAAAGCAGAGTATATAGATGCAGTGTTTCCTCAGTATGCAACACATTTTTTCTTCTATACATTTGCTTAAATCATTAACTGCTACACCCAACACTGAAGGTGTACTCCAAATGATAGCTCTCGTAGAATAAGTAGATCAGAATAGTTGTCATTAGTGTCATGTATAACATTCTTGTTGCTATATCCCACAACGATAGCTGCCAGACATGATGATAAGGAGCAGCATTGCACTTTTGACTTACAGTCTATTTTATCTCCTCAGCATCTAGTTCCTTTTTGCAGGATTTCAGCCCAATCTGTAATTGCTCCTTTTCCATTCTTTCATTTGTTACCACCTTTCCAAAAGTAGCTCTATGTATTTATCTTTAGTGAATTTCATCTGACTGATTTTATGCCAGATGTAAAATTTGCAGATTATTTTTAATTACGGACTTACTTTCTAAGGTAAGAATGCATTCCAAGTCAGTATTATTACTGAAAGTCAGTATTATTACTGATTTTTTAACTGCACTTTCTATTCAATTTAGTTATATAAAAAAGTAACATTTCCCCCTAACTAATGCAGTAGACCTCTCATTAAGAAAGCTGCTTAGCATGATTCTTTCTTGTCCTGATTAATTCACATTTGCAGTGCTTTTTGTAACTTCAGTAATTTTCTATTTGCATATAATTTGCTTGTAAACATTTATTCTAGCATTATTCTGGGGACTGAAATACGGGATGACTGGTTTCCCTTCTTAAATATTAATATATTCCCTGTCTGTTTCTCTCCACTTAGATTTTGGTGATGTTAATTCATAAAATGAATTATTTAGTTTCTTAAGTATGTTTCCCATATACATACACACACACACACCCACCCCCCACATATATATATATCTTTAAAAGGAATAGAAAATAAATTTTTCACTCACAAGTTCTTATCTTTGGTTACTCTGAAATTGAAAAGTTTTTAATAAACATAACTTTTCAAAATAAGTAGCCTAAAATGATATATTCTGTTGTTAACAGAGCTATCTCATTAACATAGAGATTTCTTTTCCCTCTTCCTTTTATAGTTTCTTATCAGTCATGCTTGAGTATGTGAGAATATGATGGGTGCTTGACATACAAGGTCAGGTGTTAAATTTTGATGTAAAAAATTAAGAATGTAATAAACAGAACTGAAGGCCTGTGTTGCGTAAACTGTTGGTAATAGACAATAAAAATCCCAGAATGAAGACTTTCACTCCAGAAAGAAGGTTGAGGTAAGCTATTCTACCCTGTGTCTTGGTGCTTTTTGATACTAAGATTCATCTTGTCTGTTACTTGATTTTGCTTAATTTTCTTTGAGGTTTTTTGTTGGTTTGTTGGGGTTTTTTGGTTGGTTTTTTGTTGTTTGTTGTTTGTTGTTTTGGTTTTGGTTTTTTCCTTTTTTAGTTGTTGTTGTTTTGGTTTGGTTTTTTGTTGTTGTTTATTTGTTTGGTAGGTTAGGGTTTTTTGGTTTTTTTGTATTTTTGTGGTTTGTTTGTTTGTTTTTCTATTGTGTTTTTTGTGGGTTTTTTGTGGGTTTTGATTTTAGATTTGATTTGGTTTGGTTGAGGTTTTTTGGTTGGTTGGTTGGTTTGTTTTAATTTTTTTCCTTTGTTTTTATGCTATATTTAGTTTTCTTTTTGAGTTGCTGAGAAAGCTGAGTAAGATTCTTCCCCACTCCCATGAACTACTTGCTAGCCACTCAATTTCAAATTTCTATTAAAAACCATCAGGCAGTAGCAGTCGGTCCTTAGTGCATTTTAAAGTACAACTCTGTATTGACTGACTGGCCCTCAGCTGGGATGAGGACATTCTGGGAGATTAATTGTACCTGCAGGGATACGTTTTCCTCTGTCAACACTGTGCGTTATACCCTGTTCCACTAAAATAGTGTGTGGCAGGTCTTGTTCTCATCATGAACAGTTCCTGTGTTTTTACTTCAGGACTGAAGTCTCTCCTTTTCTTCTGCTGGAAAGGAGACTTCCAGAGAATATCTTCCTTCTGCAAGTACTGCATACTTCTCTTTTGCTAGGGAAACTGTAGACAGTGTGTTCAAGCCGAATTCAGGTCCAGGTCAGGCATTAAACTCACCCTTCAAGAAAACCTTATTCCACTGTTTAGTGGGTTGCCTAACACTCAATAAACCTCAATCTCTTTAATTTGCTTTAATAACAAAGTGAGTCATTCTGTGACTAGGGAGGTAGCTAACTGCCAAGGGCAATAATCAACCCAAAGAGCACATCTTATGGTGTGAAATTGGAGGCAGCTAAATTTATAGTTCATGCTAAGCAAACTTTTTGAATGCAGCAGCCATTCTAGCTGGCTCCCACTGTCCTGCCAGCTAATTAGCAGTGAGAAGAATGGAGCAGAATTAGCAGATGGAGCTGTTGTTAAGTTCCTCTTGGATGAAGCTCCTCTTTTTTGAACTTACACCAGCCATTACCTGTGCATTGCAGCTATCCCTGGAATGTGGCTGCACTGATAGATAGCTGCTGGATGTGCAACATTCAGTTCCCGTGGCGTCTGGCACAGTGAAACTTACATTTGGCTGGTAACAGGGAACAAAGAGAACAAATTGGCGATGACTCTAGAAATAAGACAACTTCTCTAGGCATGCAGCACTCCCTTGAGATAAAATAACAATTTTTCTAGTGTCCCAACATCTGCTTGCAAAAGGAAATAGGTTCTGATCTAGGGAGAGTTTATTTCCTTCCTTTTTTAAATGAACTCATCATCTCATTACAAAGCAAGCTGAGGGCTTATTGGTGCTGCCAAAATGTAATGAATGACTGACTCAGCTGGGGAGATGTTTCTGTGGTTGAAACTGAAATAAGACAATAACATGAAAGTCGTTCTCTTCTACCTTGTAAGTCTCTAGTGGGCTCAGCACATAGGGTATTCAATTGCCTACTTGGTGAAGGCAATGGACTGGGCAAGGATCTTCTCTAGGTCATCTACATCCAAGCGGTTATACTGAGAAAATGAAGGACAAAAGAGTATTTCTTGTGAATAATACTATTGGTAAACTCTGTTCTAGGATTTATTTCCTGCTGTATTCTAATTATGTACTATATTCTAATTATATATGATATTTGAATTATAGATGATATTTTCTAATTACACCTATCTTTTGAATATATATTTTGCATTCTATTTTTCTAATTTATCAATATTTTTTGTTTAATTTAAATAATTAATTCACTCAGCACTTACACATGTTTAAGAAAATACAAGCACTATTTGACCGTTTCAGGATGCAATCATTCTTATTTGCTTATATTAGACTCTAGAAAAATGACTTCTATTGACAGAAAGATATCTCTGCTGCTTTCATTTGCATCTAAAAATTACAAGTACCACACGTGCAGTACACATTCAAGAATATACTTTTTCTAGAAGCATTCAAGAGGAAATTGAATGGAACAAACTGTGTAAAATTAAACGTGCTAACATAGCATATCTGGAATCTGAAAAAAATGTCTGGTTGCTATCTAGTCTGAAAGCTCGTAGATTTATTATTAACTCACTCATAAAATATTTTCCTGAGTTATTGCGTCTAGACGTAAGTTATTGCTATACACTGCTTGGAAATATGACAGATCATTAAAATGTAATGAAGATTTGTAAAAGTTCTACGAACTTACAAGTTTATAGAAGAGTTTAATTTAGGTTTCATTTGCTCATCCTCCAACCAAAATTGAAATGTAATGATGGAGAAACCCTCAGGAGTCTTGTTTTATCATGGTATGCTTTGCTGCTTCCCTTATACATTGAACTATTTGAAACTAATTTATATGGCTCTAGCAGGTTATCTGAAATTATGCAAATAGGATAGACAGTTTAATATTTTCATGACAACTATCTTCAGCTAGTAATTTTATATCAGATAATTTGTATCCCTTGCTCTAAACCTTACTGGCAAGAAAACAAATTGTATCATGGAGGAAAAATGAGGGGTTGACACCCACTGTTTTCAGCCAGAGCAGTACTCAGTGAAAAGTTGGGTTAGCAGTCTGTGCAAAGCTCATTTTTCTGGGAAGGGGGGGAGGGTGGGGATTAAAAAAAACCCCAAAAAACTATATGCAAAATAAACCATCACTGTACACAGTGTTCCTACTGGAGCAGTGTAAGTGTTTAGAATTCAGCACACATTCTCTGAATACAAGCCAGAATAATGTACACATAGTAAATGAATGCAAAGAACTGAGAAGAATTGTAAATGTGGTTTGGTTGACTATAACTCTTGAGAAGTGTGTTGAAAGAGAAAAGCTGATCTTTTATATTCTGCACAACTGAACAGCCAGTGAGCCTGTCTTCTCTAGCTGCACTTCTTTATGTGCAGCAGCCTTTATTTTGGAATTGGTGCCAATGGGAATGGGAAGAATGGGATACCTTCCCACTCATGTTGAGATATATATAAAGCTGAGTCATATCCAGAAAATGTAACATTAGTTTCACCGACAAAGCAAGAAAATCGCACCAATATTTCTGCACGTAAAGCCATTTTTATTGTGATATGTGCTAGAACATAAAATACAGTAACATTTATTCATGGGAAGAGAAGTGCAAGGAGGAAAGAGTGATTAGGGCCAGAAGTACTTTCTTGTGTGCATGTTTTTGTATGCATACATAGAGACACACACACATATATATATGCATATATATAGACATAGATATGTATATATTGATATACATACAATTAAATACTTGTATTTAACCTGAATTTTTAAATAATTAAATAACAATATCTAATGTAATGGCACTTATTTGTTTTATTTACATGGCAATTGCTATTGGCTGTACCTTGTATATAGCTGTATGAAGACACAATGTTGAAGGGAGAAAATATTTCTTTTTTATTGTCTTTTCTTACTTTTTAGAGCTAACTATTTCAATCATTGATGAAGTCTAGGGTACAGAAGATTTAATTTTATGCAGTTCTCCAGAAACTATTTCATTTATGCAGCATAGATATGGAATATCAACATATTGCTAGAGCTTATATATACATTTGATAAACAAAACAAAAAATGTCTTGATGTCCAAAATGAATGTTGGATATTTCAGTTAGCTCTGGAACTTTTGGAGCTTATTTTCATTGCTGGGTGTGTTTAGTAGTTTGCTTTTGCTTGAAGCCATGTAAAGGTGCAGACAAACTCTCACTGTGAATGCAGGCTGCATAAATCTACGATTTGAAGATGGAGCTGCACAGCTGTATAGCTACAGCCACAGCCTTAAAATAGTCCCAATGATGGAAAAAAGCAAAGCAATACATAAATTTTATGCATCCCTGATGGCAAATTCATGTTGGAGTTTGTTCTTGGATCTAGTGTTGAGGTATTTGTAGTTGGCATCTGTCTGCAACTGTCTGGCTTTTTCTTCAAACTATCTTTTTAAAGCAGCATATGCTGCAGTTTATCTGATTTCTGTGAGTATGAAAAAGTATAAGTAACGTGCTTGTACATGCCAAATGTTTTTTGAAAAGCTAGTTTTAAAGTCATGCTGTGAAGAGTCTTCTACTTTACTGTGAGTAAGAAAAGCCCAATAAAGGAAGCTCGTGATAAAGAGAGGAAGTAAATAGAAATATTACTCAATACAAGCCAGCTATGTGGAATATGACAGCTGATAGCAGGCACAATGGCAAGCAAGCTGTGTTATTTCTGTTCAATGTCCTGGTAAATGGAGGCACGGAAGGACACACTGTGACAGGAAAAAAAAAAGATAAACAGAAATAATAAACAGCACCAGACGGTTGTTTTCTTGTAAATGGCCTTTCTTTCAATTTCTAATGAATGCAATAAACCCCAATACATTACTGTATATGAATATCTGTTGAAATGTTTGGTTGGCAATTTAACACTAAGTTTTTTGAAATCAACATAAGCATAATGCACTTTCAAAACCAGTTAAAGAAAATCACTTTTATTTTCAGGGCACTAGATATCTATTTATACTGAGCTGATGATACCAGTTCACACCACTGTCTCTTGGAGATATATGTAAGGGTTCACATCCTGTGAATGTGTCTGTGACTCAGTACATTAAAAGTGTAACTGAGATTGACTGTTCATTCAACTGAGTCATAACAACCCCAAGAAAGCTATTTAAAACTACGTTAAATTTACCTGATATCTCATATTTCAAGTGAGATAAGTGGAAATGGTATAAAGCACTTGAGTAAAGTTTCAGTAGCTGATGATTATGGCAGTGAACTCACGAAAGTATTGGCATCAACAGCAATAAGTTAGGCACATAAACAATCCTTGAATTTAGTTTACTTTTACTGATACTGTGATGCTGAAAATAGGAATTCTATGCTAGGGACACCAAATTATGATTCTACATGAACTGAATATAGCCTTCCTTTACTCCTTAACGTCCTTTTGCCATTGAAGAAATTCTGATTTAATTACTTGCTGCATAGCATCACAAAAATATGTATGAAAACAAGTATTAAAAAATGCAAAATCCGTGTAAGAAGGCAGGAATGAAACAGATGCAACTCCTAAGGAATGGCTTTATTTTTTATTTCAGTACATACCCTTCCTGTTCTTCATTTTACTATGATGAAATTTAGAGTGTGTTAGTAGAAGACAAGTACAGTGTGTTTAACTCTAAACTCTTTTATTTCTAGATTTTAATAGATTAAACAAAGGTCATTTTTATAATATGATCTTGTAGAGGGTATATTGGAAGTTTTCTATTTTTGAAAAAGAAACAAAAAAATTTCAAGGAAAATCTTTAGAAAAAGAGTATTTGAACCAAAGTTAAGAAAGGCTTAAGCCTTTCTACAGCAGAAAGAGCAGATTTGATATTATTGATGCCATGTTGATAAATGTTGATTAGAGAACATCTGTGTGACAATTACAGCAATTCCAAAAGTTAAACAACTGGAAAATAATTTCATCCAAAGTCCTCGACCAGATCTTGTTTTCAGAAAACATATTTCACGTCCTCCCGGTAAGGAGGAGTTTTTTTATAAGGAAAATATAATAGCTGAAATAAATAATTCTTCCTTCAAAATAGTCTATCAGACTTTCTGCTTTCTTAGTTTGTGGTATTTGAAAATGACCAGAAAAATCTTCCTGTACTTCATTTAGAAGCTTTCATGAAATGCTCTTTTTCTGCTGAGAAATTAACATTCTTCTAATTTGTCACGGGTATACTAGAAAAGTTATACAAAAAGTGCTTCAACCTCTTTATGCTTTTGGTTATGGACTCAGCACGTTTCTGGATTCTTAGAGAAACACCAAATATTATCTTCTCAGGATGCTCCAAATCAAGGTATGTATAATTTTTTCTCAAGAATTTTTTCTTGTTTCATTATTCTTCACTTCTTCCCTTGCTTCAAGGACCTTTTGGCAAATACAACTCAAAGAGCTCTAAAACATTTCTACGGTGCTCCAGTCCTGCCTGTTCTAGGAAACCCAAGTTCAGTACAAAACATGGCTCCTTGGATGTGGTCAGGTACATAAATACCAGATAGTCTGCTCTCTTCTTACCCTACAGGGTAGCTCATGATTTTAGGAAAATATTAATTTTGTGACAGATATATACCTAAGATTTAGCTTCTTCACTTTCTTCAGGAATTATGGCAGAGAAAAAGGAAATAAGGAACTGTAATATTTGCCTCGGCTCAGCACATAAGACAGTAAATCCACCTTTTTCTTTGTTTGGCTCTGAGAACTACGTCTTAAAATCTATTTCTCTTTCTTGAAGTGGGGACATTAATTTATTCAAGAAATACTTTTTGACTTCAAAAGCATAAAAATGAAATTATTAAGGAGGTATTTAATTTTAAACAGTAGGGAAATTCAGACAAACCATATTTTAAAATAATTTTCATACTTCTCTGATTTAAACTAGCTGAATAAGCTGTTCTTTAATTCTTGGTAAAATTCTTGAATTTGTTTTAGATTTCTATTGCTAAATAAAGAAGTAAATATTGTATGAACATATGTTAATTCAAACTAATTAATTGCTGCTGGATTTTCACGAACAAACTACTGTCAATGTTGACAGAGCAAAAACACTTAAACTAATCAAAGGCAACTCCAAATCTGATTTTCTGAATTATCATCTTTAGGTCCTGTATGCAAGTTTTAGTTGTACCTGTAATTTCTTCTTTTTCCCTCAAGTTACTTTCAGCTTGTCCTTCATAGGTGACATATTTGTTGCTTCTCTATCTTCTATGCTCCATTCTGTTCTGAACTTTTTTTTGATGATGAGAAGCCTTTGGGGTTTTCTTAATTGCAATATACCTTTCACACATAACCATCTTTGTCTAGGTTTTCCCTTTAACATAGGGACAAAGTAGAGATATATTGAAGAGATATTAAGGAATTAACTTCAAAAAGGTCTAAATAAAACTAGGTGTACTTTAGTCTTAAATCTTAGGCCTGACTCCAAACTAAAACTCAACAGAAATTTTGCAGTTAGGCTGCTTTATCTTTTCAGATGTTGCAAATAGAGTACAGTAGGAAAATAATGTTATATAATAAACTTTGTAAAACAAACAGAAAAAAAAAGTAAAAGGAAATGTCCTGGTTCTGTCCAGGACAGAGTCAATTTTTACAGTAGCTATGAGGAGGCAGAGCCTGGCCAAGAAGTTATTCTATACCACCTCAGGTCAATTGCCAGGGGCGGGGCAAGGGACTCTCTCACTTCCTAGAATAAGGGTGCTCCTCACAGGGGGAAGAAAGCATGGCAGAGGAAGCAGTTGGTGTTGTTGCAGATTTTCCATGTAAATTGTTTCATTGTCTTATACTGTCTGTTATTCTAATACCACTGTGTTTAGAGACACATAGAGTAATTCTCCTGAGTGCATTCAGCAAGGTAAAAGGAGGCAGTGGTCCTGCAAAGTCATCTGGTAACACAGGCAATCCATACAATAAAGTTCAAGACGCTGAGGGCCAAGTAATCTCTTTTTTGGAGGCAAGAGGCAAAGATCCCATTCTTTAATGAAACTAGGTGGTTCTGGGGCAAAGCAGACTCTGCTCTGTCTGAAGTTTTGGGAAGAGTTAAGATAATGTGACTCGCTTGAGTCCTTTGTCTTCAAACAGAGTGGAGTAGGCAGGCTAAAGTCTTCATTGGAAAGTACAGTCACAGACTCTTCTAGAAGGATCATGTAATGGCATGGTAAGATTTATGTTTTTAGATGGCGTGGAAAGATGCTGTGGGTTATATTTTGTCCAGTTGCCTCCAGTTCTTCTGCCCTCCAACCTGCATTTAATTTTCTTTTTTGTTGTTGCTGTTGCTTTTGTGTTTGGCGTTGTTGTTGTTTTTATTTTTCATGAAAAAAGTGCACTTGTTAAAATTTAACATCAGTGGGAAGGTGCTAGCTTTGTTAATTGTCCCCCAAATGTTTGCCACAAAAAAGCATTAAGGTCTGAGACTGCGGATTACACTGAGGTGTATTACAGCTCTGTGGTCTGGAAAGTTTTGCATTCTCAGATTAATATTGCTATGAAAGTTGAAACTGTGGCTGGAGAGTGTTTGAGTTGTGTTCACAAATGTTCAATTAAGTTATGGTTTATATAATTATTAACAGCTTAAGGAGGTGTAGGACAGGATGTGCTTTAGAGTAAAGCTTGAGTGTGGCAGGAATGTGTTGTTATGTTTTCTGTGGAGGAACATATGAATGGAGGTTATGGATTTTCTAGGGCAATAATGGGTGAGAAATGCATCATCCAGGTGAGTCATGGCATACTGCAATTCAAAGCCTTCCTGTGAAAAAGCTGGTTTACTGTGTTTGCTCAACCTGTCTCTTGGTGCAAGAGACCATCAGCAAATTTCCTATTTGTTACTCTCCAGAGTCTCACTTTTCAACCATACTGACAGATGTTTTCCATGCATTGTCTGTACCACAGTGTACCCCTGATAGAAAGTTGCTTTAAGGATGTTTTTCCCTTAAACTTATGTAAGTTGGCTCAGTTTTCCTTTGACACTCTTTAGACTAAATATCATGTTTAGAGTATGAAATAGTGTTAAGGGAGAATTCTGTTTTTTTAAAAATTATCTCCCTCTTTCCAGCTAAGGGTATTTAAAACCTACATGTATATGAAAGTAATATTAAATTTTGTCTTTAGGAATACTTGCACTTAGTTCACTATGTTTTTCATGCATTTTCATGCATGTTTTATATGTCTCAAGGTGTTAATAATAAAACACGAACCATCAAATTCCAAACAATATGCCATAATGAATACAAACATACAAAATCTATAATCCTATGTGTTTATGCATGTGTATGGTTCATAGGGAACCAACAGCTAAACACCCAAAAACCAAACCATAAAACTTGCCCAAAATCCCAACGTTTTATATTTACTTACGTGAAATGAAAATCAGATCTGTTGAAAATGATCAAAACCAACAAAATCTAAGAGGAAAAATAAAAAAAGAGCCCAAAAACTATATAAAGAACAAATTATTTACTATTGATATTTTAGCCATAAATCTTTTTATTTTAAAAAGCATGAGAAAATATATCAAACCAGAAGTCATTATAGAAATAAATATCAAAGGTATAAATGCAATGTGTAGACTTTATCTGGGGCTCCAAGAAATAGCATTTGCATCATAATATTTTTCCTGATAAATGTAATTTTAGAAAAACTGTGAAAACATGAATGTTGTACATTATGCATTTTATGCACTGATTAATAGTAGACTTTTTTGCTTTCATTTGAGAAAATGAAAAGAAAATGCAATTAAATTATATTTCTAATTTATTACTTCCCAATGGCATGATCAGAGAAGCTCTCAAGAATTCTGAATATGTTAGATTCCCATGATAAAATAAGGATTGCAAAAATTATATCTGCAAGTATATTATTTTTCCTGACTTGTGTTAACAAGAGCTGAGTCAGCTTGTCCATCCTGACCCTTGGAATCTATAACTCAGAGTTTTTTGCTAGATTCATCCATGAAGTCTATCAGACTCACTGGCAAGTATACCTTCATGGTATATTTGCCTAGGTCCAGTAACCCTTCAGTACTCAAAGACAAACACAGGAAATAGACTTTTCTCAAGTCAGTTATTTACTGCAACGTAAGCACAGAGAAATAATTGCAAAAATGGAACATGAATACAAGCTAGAGTGCAACTAAGAACTGAGCCAGATGTACTTTGATCCGGCTGAATGGATTAGATTAAGATCTGTAAAACAGAAGTTCATTAATACCTCACACAGCCAGGTAAAATCTCAAAAACATGGCTCATGCAATTAAATTAATACTATAAACAGTACTACGTGTACTTTTAAAATTTATTTATTAATATCTGCACTCTGCAGATATACTTTCTCTGTCAGTGTGTCCTCAAGTGTATTATAAATTATTTATTTTTAGCCCATTGACAAGCATTTTATTTCAATTTTTCTTTAATATGGTCTTAAAACATTTTTAATGTCTCTGTTTTATGTGTTTATGTATGTATTTTGTAGATATTTAGTCTCAGAATAGTCTGGACCAACATACCTGCAGTATCATTTTCTGATCTTTCTTTGCTGTCTTTTTTAGCTTTGTGCATTTTTCACTCCTTAATTTTACTACCTGTGCACCAAGACAACTCTCCCAGATATTTTTCTCATTCATTTTTCTCAGGATACTGCTGTTTGCATTACTTCTTTGAGACTGTTGTCATTCTCTATTTGTTTCATGCTGTTTATAAGAAAAACCTCTACAGGGCTTTATTTTCTCTGCAACGCATGCACAGAAGTCCCATTACTGTTAATGGAAGTTTCATGTGCCCATTAAATTGTACAATCAGTACAAAAAGAAGGGAACTGTAACTGGCCTATCTTTTTGCAACATGGAAACCTCTAGCTCATTATCTCTAAACTAAACCAAATCAGTATTTTAATGTCTATAGGCTAATTTTAAATATCACTACTGATAGTAATTCTGCTGTCTGTGTTGGCAGTTTTCTTCAGTGTTTGTGGGAGAAAGTGAGGAACAGCAATAAGGTGCTTAAAATAAGATTTACATCCAGTTTGGTTGGTGAATGTGTCATACATAAAAAAATTGTGTATAACGTCTCAGAGATCTGAAAGAAAATTTTTTGGGATGCTGGAAATCACTGGGTCATGCATAGTGTTCATAAGAAGGTTGCTACATGCTCTGTGAGACTGCTTGAATATTCCTTGTTCTTACTCAGTTTTCTGAAATAACTGTGTTTGTTGCAAGTTCCTAGATGTAAAAAAGTTGTACATGTTGCAAATATTCAGTAGTGAATATTCTGAATGATGTTTTCTACAAGTACAGAACACTAGTGCAAACCTTACTTTTAGCAGATATTGGTTGTTTAATTGAAATATGTTTTAAGTAGAATGAGTAATATAAACTTATAATACTGTGATTTATTGTGTTGTTTTCTTAGATTTGAATGCTTAGCATGAGTAGATGGATTTGATGAAGTCTTGGGCCCCAAGCTGTGAGCATACACTTAGATATGTTTTCAGCTGGAAGAGAGTTTTCTTAGTAATTTTCCTGGTAGCTGGTACAGTCCTGTGTTTTGTGTTTAGTATAAGCAGAATATTGATAACACAGTGATGTTTTTGTTTTTGTGAAGTAACATTTAACCTGAGTCCAGGGTTGCAGCAGCCAGCAAGTACACCTTAAGTCCAAACCAGAAGACAAGGAGACTAGAACCAACAGCTGAAGCTGCAACTTAACAACAGTTAACAGCCTGCCTACACGGACAAAAGAAAGATTGCAATAAGGTGTTAGAATACCTAGCCTAAAAATCACCCCTGGACCAAGAGGCTCTGGTAAGGCATGTTGAGAGCATGTGAGGGGAGGGTATAATTGCCCAGGGATTTCTTTGTTTGAAATCCCTCTCCGGAAGTATCCAGCTCAAGCTGACCTGCTACTGTACCACACTATTAAATTATTTACTTTTATAAATCCAACAACTGAGACTCTGCTATGGGAAACATAGGATTGAGCCTGAAAAAGAGGAAAGAGGTCCTGAGAGTGTGTGTGTGTAAGAGAGGAGTTGAAAAGGGCACTCGACAGCTCACTGGAGCCATCAACTACAAAAGGTCTATGGTCCCAGCAGTTAGTCTCTGGTGGTGAGTGTGTGAGTCCTTGAGTGGTGTGAGAATGCTCATGCAGTGGCTTTTCCATTAGGATCTGACACCAGTGAAGTAGGCATAGCATAAACAAAAACGTGAAACAGACACTTGGGTATTGTAATGTTTTCTGAAGATATTTTAGGTACTGAGCTGTATTAGCAGCTTACATTTGATAATATTTGGCTTTCAGAGAAGGGTGTATAAAATTATTAAATGGGACAAACCAAAAAAGGCAGGTTTGTCTCTTCTGCACAGAGAGATAGCAGCTTCTCTATTTTTAAGCACATAGAACACATGAAATTATCATGTATCATCACTTGTGGATTTGTTGACTCTCTTTGGGAACAAGACCCTTGCAGAGGATTATGAATACATTGGAACATTGGGCAGTAATCAGCGGCATGAAATTTAATGAGAACAAATACAGATTCTGCCCCTGGGACGCGGTAAAGCTGGGCACAAGTGTAAGCTGGGAGAGGAGTGTGTGGAGAGCAGCCCTGCAGAGAGGATCTGGGGGTGCTGGTGGGCAGCAGCTCAGTGTGAGCCGGCAGTGTGTGTGTGCCCGGGCAGCCAGGAGGGCAAACCCCATCCCGGCTGCATCAGACACAGCAGCACCAGCTGTGATCGGGATCATCCCGCTGGATTCAGCCGTGCTGCGGCCTCACCCTGAGTCCTGTGTGCTGTGCTGGGCCCCACAGTTTGAGAAGGACAGAAGGTCCTTGAATGGTCCAGAGCAGGACAGCAGAGCTGGAGGAAGGGCTGGAAGGCACATCCTGTGAGGAGCAGCTGAGGGCTCTGGGTTTGTCTAGTTTGGAGAGAAGGAGGCTGAGGGGTGACCTCGTTGCTCTGTACAGCTTACTGAGGAGGGGACCTGGAGAGGGAAGTGCTGATCCCCTCTCCCTGGGGTCCAAAAACTAGACGCATGGAAATGGTTCAAAGCTGCATCAGGGGAAGTTCAGACTGGACATTAGAAAACATTTCTTTTCTTCAAGGGTGGTAAAACACTGGTACAGGATTTTTAGAGAGATTGTTGATGCTTTGTGCCTGTCAGTGCCTTAAAAGGAGGCATTTGGACCATATGTTTAATACCAAACTTTAACTTTTGGTCAACACTGAATTGGTCAAGAAATTGGATTAGGTGATCATTCTAGTCCCTGCCAACTGAAGTATTTTATTCTATCCATTAATTTCGGAAATGGTCTTCTGTTACCTTTACAAAATATTTTAAAGAAAAGTTCTTGAACAAGACATGCACAATGATGAATATATAATAATATATTTGATTTATTTACTTGAAGTGTTGGATAAATACGAGTCAGAACCTGTCTTTGAGGGTATCATCTGTGACCCTATGTCTGATAAATTAGTTAGACATAATATAGGGTGACCTGTGTATATGAGATGTATAAGCCTATAATATCCATTAACTGTCTCCTTCTGCTTCTAAGCACTCCTTGTATTTCATAAAGACTTTCTGTTTGCATAAGGGTTCTGCCTCCTCGCTTGCATTAGGCTGAGAAACTTCATAGGTGCCACTTGAAGCCAAACAGCATCTAGAAAGTAATTAATTCCATGTCTCCAGTAAGGTCTGGAGTGAATTGTGCTCTCAGTGAATGTCTGAGGGTGGTCTTGCACAAGTAATGTTTTCTTTTGTTTTAAGGTGTGATGTTGACCTGTCCATTTTTTATTTAACAGTGCTTAAGAGCAGTTGCTAAGACCCGAGTGGTTTCTCTGCATGTTTCTGAGTTCTCAAAGAGTGCCACGGCCTCTAGCTTAAAGGCTGGAAAAGCATCTAACATGCATCTAACTGCTATCTCCTTTTCCTGAAATGTGCAAAATGTTTTTCATCAGAAAGAGAGCAAGAATCATTCTCCAGGAATTATCTATATCCCTTCTGTAATTTAGTACTGAAACATGAATCCTAGAAGGAGTTAATCAGGTTTCTGAATCCTGCTTCCAAAATTTGTATGGAATTTAGATTTTACAGTATTTTCAGGAAGTGTATCAATATTTACTGAAACAAGAAACACAGTTTGAAGAAATCTTCTGACCAAAATAGTCCTGTTCTTTTCTTCTGGAATATATATTTTGCAGGGTAGACAGTGAGCATTTTCTTCACTGTTGCTTCTTTGTTTGAACCTTCCCCTCTTCTTGTCTCCTGAAGAAATTATTAGGTGAATACGTTATTGTGCCATGTTTTTAAAAAAAGGGCATTAGTGGCTTAGAAGAAGATACTGAGCCTGTTCTGATTCTTTCAAACATTATCTGTAGGTATGTGCTCTCAAAGGGGAAAAATTAAACAAAAAGAAATAGAAAAGCTCAGGTCCAACATATATGAAACAGCTTGCCTGGAGGTAATGTGAGACAAAATGTCAATTCAGAGCTTTCATGCTATTAATTATACTGAGCTTCCATGCAGTTTGTCTGTGTTTAGTTTTCTGTGATAAATGCAATGACTTTTCTCTGTTCTGTATTGGAGATCCAAGCATATGACTGAACTTTGGGATTTGCACTCGGGAACTGAACTCTTTAAGTTCAGTTCTATTCAGCCCTAAAATATAGCCTGGATAGTGTCATTTAGCCCTTGGAGTGATTGAGTCTAAAAATTTTAAGGAGAAAAAAAGTACTTCGTATGGTGGCATATTACACAATTTGCCATCATTGATTTACTTTTGTTTCTGATAAACTAAGATAACACAGCTGGTAATTATATTGCATATCCCACATGAGAAAATATTTCAATGTCTTTTTTAAAAGAACAAGTAAAAATTAATGCTCATAAAGCATTTTTCAATTCTAAGTCATACTATATGTTCGTCCATTTCCCTCATTCTTTTTCTTTAGAGTAGTCTTCCTTGAATTATCTCTGAATAATCAAATAAATTTTCCCAAAGGTTATGGAGTTTTATTAATGAAAACTGATGTTTACACCCTGACTACCTAGTCACGTTATTCTAGTTCTGTTTTGTTCTGTTTTGATATTAGTACTTATGTAAAATTTGCTACAAGTTAATATTCATAATGTGTTTACTTTATATTTGGAATTCTCAAACTTGTTATTATAATTGATGATGAATAGTATCTAATGGATGTTGCATGCTTATTACCTCAAATTATATATATAATGTTGATTTTACATTTTAGAATTTAATGCATGGAGAATTATTCAAAAGCACTTCCGAGTTTTCTTAAGCAAGCAGGATTATATTGCTATTTGAATAAAACCTCTAAAATAGTGTCACAAAATTCTTTAGACAGTTTTAATCAAATATGGAGCCAATGAAGGGGAATATATGATTTTTACTAGATAAGTAAATTTATGGATTATAATACAGACTGCTGATTAAAAGTGATATTTGTGTGGAAAAATAGTTTTAAATTCTCTTCATTAATTTAGAAAAATAAAAGTCAAGGCATACAGCAGCTGCCTATAAAATGACAAAACCTAGTATTTTTGTGTAATGAGAAAAACTTACATTTTGCTTAGGTGATGTGAGATGTCATATACATCAGTGTGATCTGAGGCTACAGATTACGTAAGAAACTGCCATTCACCTTCAGTGAGACTAAAATACATCTATTACACCAAAACAGCAATGGAAAACATAAAGGAGAAGATAGTGAAGGAGGAAGTAAAATTGCCGAACGGAGGTGTAAAATGGTGTCTTAGAGCTATCTTAGGGACAATATATTTTGCTCTCCTGCTGTAGAAACATAGAGCCATTGATATAAAGAGTATTAGTATCTCTATGGATTCAATTCTTGCCAAGAAAAGCAGGACAAGGTCTATTATGTAGAAACAAAACCAAAACCAAACAAAGAAAGCATTGCATGCAGTGATGGAGAATAGAAAATAGTTGATTTAGAACTGTTGATTTAGCTCTGAAGTATTTCAGCTTTTACTTGATAGCCATAATATAGCAGAAATAAATAGAGGTCATAAACTGATCTGTAGAAAAGATGATGGAGAAAAAAATCCACATCTTTCTTTTCTGTAAACTTTGTGCAGAGTCTGAAAAAATTCATAAGGTAAAATAACACTTTTTGTCCTCTCAGAAATCTTGGCTTTGTATTAACTTGAGGAAAAAAACCTTCACATGGAAAAGCAGATTTCCAAGGTTACTGCTGAAGAATAGGCAGGGCTATGCCATTTCCTTAGCGAAACAACATCTTCGTATTTAATTTCCACAAAAGTTTCAGTACTTACTAGTGTGAATGCTGATTAAATTCAATTTTAAGCTTGAGTAGTTGTATGTCGGCCAAAACCAAGCCTCTCTTTATTTATTTGAGTTTGAAATTTAAACCTTATGCAGTGCTGGTTACATAAATCATAGAATCACAAAAAATGTCATTACCGATCTACAATTAATAAGCATATCTCCAAGCCTGAGCATTCATCACTGAAGGGTTACGTGAGGAGGAGGGAGTGCATGCTGTACTGTGGCTTGAGTGGTTCCACCTAAGGAGTGCAGACAATTTCATGAAAAGTTCGTGAACAGATAAAGACCAAGTTGTTAGCTGCATGAATAAAAATGAATTATTCATCCACCTTTGTAACGGAAATCTGGCTGACAACTGTGTTAGTCAAGACACTGAGAACAGATTTCCAGATGCTATTTTAAAATCAGAACTGGAGGTTTCCATAAAAGTTGCAATGATTCTTCATGTACAAAAATAATATATAGGACTTAGTTTAATTTAATTTCATGTCCTACCTTTAATCTCTATAATTTTATTGTCTAAGAAATTAGACAGCTACAAGCTTGAGATCTGATTCAATGCTGTATTTTCTACTGAGAAATTGGTCAGGCAAAATATGGTTTGGCATATATGCATGTTTTGCCTTTGGCATCTAGCTGTGCTGCCTTTTTCGTCGTTTTTTTGCCTTGGCATATATCATCTCCTCCTTTAGGAAAATGAACAGCTACACTTTAACTGCAGATAAAAAGACCCTACAGGTTAAACAATGGAAAAAGTCTTTCTTCAGGTTGGTGTAGGAAATAGAACACAAATTATCTACTCAAAGTATATAAAAATAAGGTCTTACAGGAGCATTCAGCTGCTTATAGAAGCCCTTAAGTTGATAGAAATTGTTATGTTCAGACCATGTTCTGTAAACTACTGTTCATTAAATGTCTATTTACACATGACAAGCAAAGACAAGAAAGAAGAATGGAGACATGGGGACGTGAAACTGAAGGAAGTAATAAAAGAATAGTTAAGAAAAAGGTGAGTGAACAAAGTGGTAGGAGGCTCAGGTGTAATACAACAAAGCCTGCAGGGAGGGAAAGAAAGAGACAATGACCTTGGCAAACCCATTTACTCATTTACCCACTGAAGAAAAGAATGGATGGGAGAGTGGAAAAGATCTAGAAGAGAGGACAGCAACCCCTAACAACGGGTATACACAGGTTAGAAAAAATAATTTCATTAAATTCCGTTATAAATTTGAGCCTGCAAGCAATACCTGCAGGTTTTCTGTTTGCTACAGATAACAAAAACTGTGATTTAGACTCATATGTTGAGAAATAGTATTATATTTAAGTGGTAGTGATTTAACAGTGTAAAAGTAGTTCCATGAGACTTTGGTCTCTGATGGATCAGAGAGTTTTGACCTTGTAGAGGGATAATACACTGTACTCTGATAAATTCAGTGGGAGTTAAGAGAAGATAGGAAAATGTATGCATGCAGTAATAAAAATTCAGAAATAATGATTGCTTGAAGAAATGTCTAATGTAAAGAAGGCACCTTTAAAAAACCAGGTCTTATTTTACCTTTTGCACTGCATTGTTGATTGCCCTATGTTTGAGATTTTTGGAGTTTTTAGAAGTTTTTCTTTTGGTGCTGAAATACCTGTATTACAGTGCTACTGAATTATTTCCTCTGAGATGAGTTAATCTTAAAAAAAAAAAATAAAAGAAAAGTAAGGAATAATAATCTTACAACACGGACAAGATAAAAGTGTGCTTTCACGACAGGAGGTTGGAATTGTTTGTCCAAACTCTAGTGAAATTATTAAGGTTGCTATATTCTTTCAGAGTTTTTGAAATTCGGTGCTTGAGTAGTGGGGAAGTAGTTATTAAGTACAGATGGGAGGTAATCCCGTTTTGCTTACAGTGCCCAGTAGCATATATAGTATCACTTTCCTGGTTTCATTGGTCAAAGATCTGGATGATATTCATTCACTCTGTTGAAATTTTTTGTACCTAGACATGTCCTTGTCATGCATATCCCACAGCAGGAGTAAGGCCGTAAGCAGGCACTGGCCAGGGCATGTTTCCCCAGAGAATGCTGCAGAAAAGGTACAATGAGCACAGATGCGTTAGATGTCAGCAGCATTTAAGCAAAAAAGTGAACAATTTTTTTATGGCAAAGAAAGCCACAAAGTGGTCAGCCATAGCACACCTGTTTAGAGGAATTCTTTTACCACAAAATTACAGTTCGTTTAAGGAACGTAGGCAAGGATCAGAGACAGAGCAAGATAAAGGGATTATTTTCTACAGATCCTCAGCAGTTTCATGACTTGGGAACATAGAGAAAAATATTGTAACAAGAATATTTCAATTTTCGTTACTCACCTTGTTTTCCCATTTATTTCTTTGACAGACCTTGTGATGTTATGGCACTTGGAAATCATATTTATAGCTGTTTTCTGGGGAAAAAAATACATCTCTGTCACTGCTAATTGACAAACTCTTTGGATTTTTTCCTTTACTAGATTTATCTTAAGCCTCATGAAGAGTAAGAGACTTGACAGTTTTATTTTTACTTAATCATTATTTCCTATCTCTGTTGAGCACCAAATTTTTCCATTTATATTTCATTTTATAGTAGTTTTGCTTTAATGTTTTAAACTACCACTGTTCATGCATAATAAATATATTATCTCCCCTTTGGAAATTTATCAGTTATTTATCTATGCCGTTCTTGGCAAAGTCAGTTATTTGTTATAATTAATATATTAATAATTCAGAAAGGACATAGATTTATAAATTATATGTTAGCAGCATACGAGCACCAAATAATGTTGGATCAGTAAAATCTTCTAAAGTGTGTCATCACCATTATTACCCATTTTGACTGTTTATATTATTATGATTAAAAAATAGGATTGTTTTATGAGGCTGAAATCTATGATCATGGCAATAGTTTTGTAAAATAGGCTTTTAGGATAGCAATTACTTTCTAATAGATGTAAAAGAAAAAAAAAACCCCAGCACAACAAAATGGGTGTTTTGTAGATACTTTCTTCAGTACTTCATTAGAAAATGTGTTTTTAACACGTCTTTCATGATTTAAAATAACCTGATTTTGAATATCTAAGTTGTGCATGCTTATGGGGGGGAGACAAGCTCAGAATGAAAATGGTAGGAGCCTTTAGGATTCATATAGAACATGGGATGTTACAGCTGCTTTTTTATATTTTTTTTCAAAAAATAAACTTTTAAAATGCATTCTTTTTTCAAACTCAGGATTGTAATTACCACAGTGACTAAGCATATCTAAAGACACTTGATACAGGAAATTTTGGACATTAATAGTGCCGTGATACTTCCTCTTGCCTTGGCATCTACCTGTGCAGTTACTCTGTCCCTTGCTGCAGGATACACGGGTGGAGCATTCTCTCTTGCAGAGGGAGAGTGGATTAGGTGCAGAGTGTGGAGCAGGTGGTGGGAGAGCAGAGGAATGAAAGCCAGAGAGAGTCAAAGATCCTCTTCCATATCTCCTTTCAACCCAATACCCTTGTCCGGCCATGTGTAGTCTCAGAGGAAGGCCCTGGTTCCTTGTGTGAGTGTTGCCCAAGGAGGGCCTGAGCAGTAAAAATGGCTGGACCAGGAGTACATGATGAATACCGTGTCCCACAGGGCTACTGGCCCTAATTGTAGAGGGTTTAAGTTTTGTCAGAACTGCAAAAATTTTTTTTTAAGTATTGAAACTCTTAAAAAGTACATTTAATTCTATTTTTAATAGAATAGTACATTCTGTTCTATTTTTAACAAGATATTTGAGTTGTATGGTATTTTAAAGAAAAGCAAGAAATTCACTCATTGGGGGCGTTTTAAGAAATAACGTTATTTCTTAACTGCTCATCTTTCACTGCCAGTAGTTTGTCAGAGCTCGTTTTTCATGTTTGTGTGTGTGTGTGCACTTAAGACGACTCAGGAGAGCATGGGTAGAGCTGGTCAAGACAAGTGTTCAGATAATAGTTGCCAATGGAGGTTAAACAAAAAAAAAAAAAGCTTCTTCAAGGAATCTGGTAATGACCACTTTTTTGAACTTGAGCCTTTAGCTCTTTCGAAAATGTATCCTTTCTGTTAGTATTTTAGCAGCAGAAGGAAATACTGGATCAGTTTTAATTGGATATTTTAACCTCTCTTTTAAGAATATAAAAAATACTGTTTATCTGCAGAAGAATGTTTGAAATCCTGCATTAGAGAGAGGTACACTGTTGCCACTGACTTTCTTAAGACAGACCTAAAAGATTTCTTGTCTCTACAAATCGTTGTCAAATCTTTTAAACATAACAAAAGCCATAAATACCATCTTAAAAGCAATGTAACATTTACTTGGGATGTTTTACTTTTTGTTCTCTGTTTGCCAGTCCCTGTCATCCTCAGAACACTTTGCCATAGCACAGCTAAAATCAACAAAGGAAAGATCTTTAAGTGGTTTAAGTTGCTTTAACCTTGTGTGTGAATAAACACCTTCTTTTACTTTTCAAATGGTGGTTCACATTCAAGGTCCTCTCCGGGTCTCTAAGCCCAGTTCACTAAAGGCACCCTAAACCACAGGAAATACTCTTGTTCCTTCAGCCCTGTTGATAAAATGTCTTCTGTGTTGTGTAAGACTGGGTCTCTTTTTTTTTTTAATCTTCTCACATGGATAGTGACAGGAAAAGACACAGGATAGTAACCAAGTAACTATGAATTTCATAGAGAGTGATAGCATTGACTTGCAAATAAAAGGTAGCAGAATAGAATTATAATTATGGATTTTTAAAATTTCTTGATGTTAATTACCAGAATAGTCAAAGACATATCCATAAAAGAGGCAGTTGGGATTATGTCCTAAAGTTTTTTCTTATAATGTAAGAAGATCTTTGCCTTTTAGTACAGAAGTTCTGGCAAATTCCTGAGTACTACCAAGCACTTTGAGAATAAATTAAATCTATGGAAATACATTAAATAGTCCAATACAAAGCAGAATTTACAAATAGAAGTCCAGTTAGCTGTCTCGAGCATGGTGAGATAATGGTGTTTATTTATTTCTCTTTCCATCTCAGGTAAATGCATTTTATACATTATCTTTATGTTGTATGTGAAGTATTGGGGGGGGGGATGTAAGCATAGCAACATTTATTATTTCATTCCTGCCATTTTTGGTTGTATTGATTTCTAAAGCCTTACCATGTTATATTCAGGAACAGCCTTGGACCATTTGTCTAAATCAGCACGAGCCTTACCACCACTTGTCAAAAGCTTGCTATCTTATCCTACCATTTGATGAGAATGGACTTGAGTACAGTCAAAACAAAGCCAGTCAGAATTTCCAGTTTACTATTTACATTGTGCAGGAGTTTTCAAACTCCATACATTTGTCACAGGTATCTGGATGTTAAAGATGACATAAGGGACTGTACTTGCTATTCAGGAAAATGAAATTCAGGAAATGAAGCCTTGTTAAACATTCCAATAGTATTGTACCTGCTCTACATATTACCAAATTTATTCACATATTTCACATTCTTAGGATTTCCATATCTAGTTTAGCTTTCCATAGATATTTGAGAGGGAGATGAACTGTCCAAGAAAGGTCAGTCCCTTGTACCAGTCTCTGAGAAATGTAGAAGAGAGCTCCTGCAACCTTAGTCACCTTAAGAGCAGCATGTATCAACCCTCAGGGGAATATTTGCTGTTTATCAAGATTTCGTAGTAATAATATGAATTCTACTGGCTTTACAGTTAGTAGGGAATGCACAGTCTTAACAGTCTCTCTATATTCAGCTTGAGATATTTCAAATGTTTAAATCACTTATTACCAAAGTCTATATTCACAAGCATATTACCATTTCCTAATGATATTACAGCAATCTACAATATTTTATCAGCCTCTGTTGGACCATGCAACACAGCTTCAAGTGTTTGTCCATCCATTCTACCTTACCCTGGCTGGAAATCCATAACAGGAACACCTATACTGGAGTTACTTAACATATTCCAAGATTTTGTCTTTGCTTCTCTCTACCCTTCCACCTCGCTGCAGCAACTTTGGTTCCTAGATGCTGTGTCACCACAAGTTTCCATTGCACTAGAATACTGTATATTGCAAGGCAAGCAGCCTAATGATGTTGCGCGTTGTACATGTATTTGACTGCCTGTATATCTTTTGGTTTCTTCAAAGAGCAAGCCCCGAAAGAAACAAAATGGCAAAACCTAAGGTGGAAAGTCTTCTGGGGGACAGGCTTGCTCCATCCTCTCACGTATATGAAAAATGGTTGATTTGAGACAGGTTGGCTGATTTATCATGCTTATTCTGATTGCTGAGGAAATATTTTTTGAACCAAAGCAGTCATGCTTTTATGGGAACTGACAGGCTGCTGCTTATGTGCCATGGAAAACAAGAGCTTCTCCTTGGCTTATATTCTTGAAATAAGCTTGTTGCCCATTCCAAAGTATGGAAAAAAAGAGCAAAAACAACATTCTTATTTCCCATTATTAGAAATTCCAAATGTAATTATTGAAATGCTTAGATGTTCACAGTACAATTATGTACCATAGACATGGTATCAAGACACCATATAGGGTTCATACCTACCTCTCTGGATAGGATATATATGACTATCTTTGTAGATCTACAAAGACTGCAGATATACATATATATATATGTAAAGTACAGTATACACTCTATTGCTTAACTGTACTTAGAACACCTAAATATTGCAATATTCATATAGAAAGTGTGTATGCATATGTGTACATATATAGAAAATAAAATATATATATAAAATAATTTTGAAATTACTTAAGCTGCAAACTGTGAGCCCAAATTTTCCAAACTTGCTGAATTTGAATTTCTATAGTTTTTGTAACAATCCTGATTTCTTTTTGAAGAGATGTTTAAACAGAAACTTTTGAAGGGTTCATAAAAAGGGCTGGTGCAACTGGAATTTTTGTATAAGGCTGAGGAAATAAGAAAGAAAATTTGGACTAAATCTCATCTCTAATCTGCTTGAAAAGAAGAACTTAACCCACTGTAAAACTGCAGTGGTATAAATGGAAATCAATTGGATTGATTTTTGAGGAACTTGCTGTAGTGCTGCCAGTTCAAAACTCAATTAAACACTCTGTTTAGTGATAAGGTCATTAACTGGCCAATAGTTTTACTTAAAGTATAAAATCTACAGATTTTTGCAGTGCATTTTGTGACTTTTAAGATTTTAATTTATTTGGTATTGTCAATCTACAATATGCAGGTTTGCATTATGCACCACTCTTCAAAAGAATCTTGATTTTTCACTAGTGTATGAAAAATTTATCTGGATGACTTCCATGAGTGCTAATGGAAACCCACTTTATAATGTCTACTGCGGATAGCTCTGGGATTTGCCACAATGAATATGAAACAATCAATTTGCATGGTGTATTTGATTAAGATGGCAAGGTTTCATGGTGGTGGTGGTGGTGGAGCGCTGCAGGGTTGGCCTCCATGAGAGGACACCAGGATCTGATTCATGTCATACACAGCAGTCTGTAATGGACCCAATGAAGACCACAGCTGAGCCTTTCAGCCCAGCTGGTGATTCTTGTGTGATAACATATATCAAAGGGGTCAAAAAAATGCTTTATGGCAGCTGTGTGAGAGAGGGTGAGAGAAATGTGAGAAAAACATGCCTGCAGACACCAAGGTCAGTGGGGAAGGAGGGGAAGGAGATGTACTGGAGCTGAGATTCCCCTGCAGCTTGTGGTGCAGCCCATGGTGAGACAGCTGTGCCCCTGCAGCCCATGGTGGAGCAGTCTGTGGTGGAGCAGAGATCCACCTGCAGCCCTTGGAGGAGACCCACAGTGGAACAGGTGGTTTCCCAAAAAGGCTGTGACCTGTGGAGAGAGCTTATGCTGGAGTAGGCTCCTGGCAGGATCTGTGATTCAATGGAGGGAGAAGCCTATGCTGGAGCAGGTTTCCTGAAAGGAGCTTCAGTCCACGGAAGACCTACACTGAAGCTGTCTGTTTCTGAAGGACTGCACCTCATGGAGGGAATCCATGGTGCTGGAGGAGTTTGTGAAGAACTGCAGTCCACAGAAAGAATTCATGTTGGAGAGGTTCATGAAGGAGTTTGTTCTGTGGAAGGGACTAAATGCTGGAACAGAGGGAGACTGTGGGAAGGAAGAATCATCAAAATGTTATGAACATACCCATGTCCTGTTTCCCATACTCCTGCTCTGCTTGTGGGTAAAAAAGTAGAAGAGTCAGAGGTGAAGCTGAACCAGCTGGAGGGATGGAAGGAAGATATTTTTAGATTTATTCTTATTTTTCATTATTCTACTTGGTCTAATTGACAATATATTAAAATAATTCCCCTAGCTGAGTCTGTCCAGCTCATAATGATAATTGCTGAGTGGTCTCTCTGTCCTCATCTTAACCCTTGAACTTTTTGCTGTATTTTTTCCCCTTGTCCTGTTGGCCAGGGACAGTGACCAGAGCAGCTTGGTGAGCATGTGGTGACCAGCCAAGTCAACTGACCACAGTAATTTTGTTGGTGCCTGACTTAAGAATTTTAAAGAATTCAAGATAAGGACAGTAACCGGGAGAGCTAACAGGCAAAACATGAACTGAACTTTGCTAGAGAGCAGAATAATTGTGGGGAATTTCTATTATAATTTTTGTGAAGTGATGAGGGGTAGTGTGTGTAAATTCTAGCAGGGCTTCTAGCAGGAAATGCCTCCTGGGGAGGATCGAAGTCTGTTCCTAAAAGACTATACCTCTCATCAAGGACCCCATGCTGGAGCTGGGGAAACGTGTGAGGAGGAAGAGCAGCAGAGAGGAGCTGTTATAGACTGAGCAGACTCCCCATTCCCTATCCCTCTGTGTCACTCATAGCAGGGTGGATGGAAGAATTTGGAATGAAGGAACAAATTTGAGCCTAAGGCTGGGATAAAGGCGTTCTAGTTTTTCTCTTTGCTTTTTCCCATTCTACTCTATTTTTAACTGCTGGTTAATTTCCCGAGGTCAAGTCTGTTTTGCCTGTGACTGATTTCCCTATATTTTCCTCAACCCGTAAGCTTTTTTATCTTGTTTTCTCCTCAAATCTGGTTGAGGGTGTGGAGGAAGGGAGCATTTCGGTAAGCCGCTGGCAGCCAGCGGAGAGAAGTCAATGCACTACAAGTGGCATGACATCATCTTGTTGCTCCAAACTTACAAAGGTGACTTACTTTCCCTGAAAAATACATAAGAACACTGTAGGCTGAAAGAAAGGAAGAAATTCCTGAGAATCTGTCAACAGTCTAAGGATATCTTTTGGAACTGATTTCATATGTGGTCTTCCATAATCATGATGTTATACTGCTATTCTACATAATCAAACACAGAGTGGACAAGATGATACCACACTTATGTCAGTGTTTCCATGTGGTCTGACACTGCTGTGTCTCAAGTAGAGGACAGTATATGGATGGTGAACAGCAAGCAAGCAGTCAGTGGAGTTCTGCTGTCAGCCAACTTGACAGCTCAGACCTGGCTTAAAAAGGCTGAACTTCCTCTCCAGCTCGCCAGTAACTGCTAGTTGGTGCATGAGGTTAATCATCTCTAGGACTTCTAAGGATTCACTCAGAAAAGTGCTGTAGAGGAAACTAGTTGGGAAGATGATGACATTATAGAAAAAAACACTGTGCTATAAAACAACTTTTTGTACAAATGCTCCAGCTTTGAAACTGAATGCTGGAATATTCATTCACCTGCAACTGTGTCCACAGAGAAACACCTTGCAGTGTTAAAAAAATATTCTCTAAATGTATTTCTGAGACATGGAATTTCCTTTTAATTGCAGGAACTGAAGATGAGTTCTGGAAATCCATCTCATCTGAAGGAGAAAACATAATCATCTGAAGGAGGAAAAATAATGCTATCTTTTGTGTGCTTCCTAAAAAAAAAAGCTTAATTAAATTTATCTTCTCATGGTGTTTTTAGATGTGCCTATATGATGTTTCTTTTTAGGAGTGGGCTCTCGATCCTGAGTTATTATTTAATACTGAGAGGATGGGTGTGAGCTCAGATACACCTTACTTTATACATTTAAAAAAAATTTTTCTTTCAAAGAGCTGCATGTTCTTAAGCAGAGTACAGGAACTGAAGTTCTCAGCTGTCTTTTGAGATTCAAATTTCCAAGTTTTCGTATTTGATTTGTCAGTAATCTGCTCTCCTCTTTTTAAGACTTTACATACTCAGATGAAAAGTAACTGATTTCATCTGTAGTTCAAGTACCTAGGATTCAATACAAGTATTGCTTTCTGCCATTCCTTCCTACCTTTTCTCCTTTGGTTTCACACTATATGATATCTTATGAATACTATTATTTTCTCCCACACATTTCAGAAACAGCTTACATAATTTTTGTACGTTCATCTCTGCTTTTATCTGGCAGCATTATTTTTGTTATCATTACAGCTGAATTTTCCTGAACTACTTTCTTGGACTGCATTTTCAGAAAGGCCCATGCTGTTAAATGTTATCACATGGAGGCACACTTTACTCCAGTTCTACCCCTAAGTGCTGTGTGTCTATCTGATTAAGCTGTCTCCTAGAATGGTTATAGCCAGATCACATTGTTTTACATTTTCTGTGTAATTTCATCACCTGTACTAGATTCAGTTTTGTTGTTTGAATTGAATATTCTTTGTAATTCTTCTTCCCCTGCTTTTAAATTTGAACTGAGATATGTTCCCAGACTTTCTCAATGAATTTATAAGTTATCCGAGACGTCACCCAAAGCTGAATTTATCCAGAGGTGATTTCTAGGTTGAGTGGTAGTTTGCCTCCTCCTTGTCAAATGTTACAGTCAAAAAATGAAACAAAACAAAATTCTACTGAGAAGGTTTTTCACAGACTTTATATGCTGTGTAATACAGTTCTTAAGTATTTTATATGACCTGTAGAAATCATATAATTTTACTTTGTACAGATATTGCCAGAGTTGAACACCACTGTCCTATTCTCTGTGTGAAGTCCATGAAAATAGTATGAGTCTTAACTGCAGAAATGTTAGCTGCTGTTACAGGTTGCTCTTTTTGTCCCCTTGTAACAAGCTTGATCTCCTTTATCTAGCCTTTTCTATCTTAAGCTTTATTTCTTTCATCTGAGATCTGTTCTCCCATTAATGAGAATATAATTGTCCCTTTAAAATGAAATTGCAGCACTTCGTTGGAATTTTATTCAATGTACATTGTTGTATATGCTTATGGAACAAGATATTGCTTTGTCTTGGGGTTTAGCTGTTGTTTTCTTTTCTTTGATTTCTTTGCAGTCAACAACTCTGAATTAGCTTATGCTTAAAATGGTAGTCTCTGCCCATTGCAAAAAAAAGAGGAAGGCATGAATTCTTAGGCAGAAAAGAATCTCGGAATACTGAGATCAACCACTGTTCCATCCTCCTTGTTTTCAACCATCTTATCAGCAATCCCAGGGCAAATAAAACAAATTGACTCAAGTATCAATAGTTACACCCGGAAAAATAATAACTTCACTGTATTTTTGTTTGAAATTTAAGTAAGATCTATTCTCATTTGCAATGCATGCCCTAATTTGCTAGAATAGAAGCATATGACAGGGAAACCAAATATGTGATCACTCAGGAAGAAGTTTGTGAAGCAATTATATGACGGTGTATATGACTGTGCCAGTGTTGTAACCTCAACATTGTGTGGTTGCCACATTGGGTATAAAGTCTCTAAGTTTTTTCAAGATATAGGGGTTCCTTACTTCCATAGAAAGTGCAATTAAAGTTAATTATATTAATAGGGGTGAAAAAGGTGCTCTAACTAACAGAGATATTTTTCTTCTGAGAAATTAGAAATAATGAACTCTTAAATTTTATTTTACATTATAAAGGATTGAATAAAGTTGCAATTCTTATATTTCTGTATTTTGTACTCTACATAAAAAGACAGTCATTGCTAATTAACCAATCCCACTTTCACCTACCTGCAATGAACAAAGGGAAAGGGGAGAATAAAATCCAGATTTTTCCAGTGGTATTACAATGGACGAGAAGCAAAAATTTAATTTAGATAGTGTTAAAAATGCCTCAAAAATTGAATAATAATGTGAAACAGTCTCAAACATTGAAGAGGAATTTTGAATCAATTTGTTTTGGCTGTCCTGCTTGAGATACTAAAATTGAATTTTTAAAACATGTTTGAATTGCATTCTCCAAAAGTTGAAGTACTGAATCGTAATATTTTAAATTGTGGTGACAATGTCCAATATGAATGACAAAAATTTGGTGTAGACACTACAAAGTCAAGTCATGAGGTATGAAAGAACATACCTTATTATGCTTTTCACTTTCAAAATTCTCTGTTTTAGAGTGAGGTCTTGCTTTTTTTCAAAGTGCAATTATCTTTTGGGGTTCCTTGCAGCAGCTGCTTCCTGAAGCATGCTTTATCATATATTATCTAGAATTCTGCCTAAAGTAAGAAGAAATTACTAATCACTAAAGGATTTTCTGTGTGGTTTTTTTTTTCTGTACCTTTAGTATTAAATTGCTTCAATCAATTTAAAATGTTTAATAATTTAAAAATATATATTTTTTTTAATCTGTGGTTCAGAGTGAGTCTACAGTGTAACTGCATAAGAAGAGAAAGGAACTGTTGATTAGGTTTTGCAGAAGTGGGCAGTGAACTTAAATTATCCCCTTCCTTAAAACACACAGCTCTGGAAAACTAAAGATAGTGCTTTTCACAAAAGACAACAGCTATGAAACATTGTTTCCATCTGCAGTGTTTGAGAATGCGAATGAAAAAAATTTAAAAACCAGTTATTAATAAATTAACTTTCTTTTCCTTTGGTGATTCTTTTGTATTAATCTTATTTCAGTCATAGAACTGAAGGAGAAATCCTCTTACAGTATTTGCCCAGGCAGATCTTTATAGAGATCCATTTCCTTTAGCAGGGATCCATTATCTAGAAAGAGGTTTTAGCCCTAGAGTATCTATTAACTTCTGGAAAACCTTTAGGTGAAACTTATCATTTTCAGAGGCACTTTGTGAAAAAAATTGTGATATTTTAAAACAGATATGCATGAATTTATTTGCGGCTGCAATGTTTCAAAAAGATAATTAATCCTATTATGATATCATTAGGATACAATTTCTCTGTAGTAAGTAATATGAATTGTTAATATTATCTCTTTTAAAGCCACTAAAATGAAAAGAGCTTGCCTGAGGCTAAAAATCTGTGGGTTTTTTAGTTATATATAGTTATTAATCTATGTATGAGTAACTGATTTCTAAAAATTAATGAAGCAGCCAATTGAAACTAGCTATGGTACAATATAAATATGAAGATAATGAGATGGAATGTGCTCTCATACATTTGCATAATATTATGCTTTAACAATTAATAGATTTGGTCAGATATTTGCTGATTAAGTATTCTAACAGATCTTTCACATATTAATAAGTATGTTTTATGTACTTCAGCAATGGTATCTTTGGAACCAAATTCCTTTACGTGGGGAGGTTTTCATAATTTAAGAGTAGTTCTGTTCATACTGATGCGCTTTGCCTCTTGCTGATGAGGAACGACAAATGTAATCCTGTTTTAATGTTAATTTAATTAAGAAATAATCTGTTGCTGACATGGAAGAAATCACCAAGGAAACTGGGCAATGTATTTCTTAGGGTACAGCAGTGTAGTCCTAACTGTATTCAATTTATACTGCTTTCTACGTTCTAATGATTAGTGGGATTAGCCTTATTTTTACCCCACACCAGAGTGACATCGCATGCAAAGCTTAAGTGAACCAAGTTATGTATCCGAGGAGAATGATGCATCTGCCTTTTCATTATTTTATTAAAAGTGATATTCTGACCTTTTTAAAATTTTCTTCCCCTCCCCATCACCTCAGAAAAAGATATAAATTTAAATAATACTTCTCAAATACTTCTTTTTAGCCCAGTAGATGACATGTCTGACTTTATTTTCCTAGGACTCAAGTCCTCTCTGGAGGTGATTTCTTTCTTTCTTTTTTTTCCAACCAGGCATCACTGATACTAGCTGAAATAGCAAGTTCAAAACCCACTATAATTGTACTTGTTATGTTAAGAGAGCGCCTTAGGAGTCAGGGAGGAAGGAGATGCCTGTAGTGCTGCTGCTGAACCTTTCTCCCCTTCTGCCAAAAACTGGCCACAATGTCAAAGACTTTCCTGATTCATCCCGCCAGTTAATGAAAAGTTTCCTTGCTTTCAGTATCTGTTACTGGGGAAGGTAGAATGGGTTAGGGAAAGTTGCTAGGTTTGGGGGAATTTTTATTACCAGACATTGATCTAGAGAAGTGAACACATAGCAAGGAATAAAGCTCCCAAGGAAAATTTTAGACCAAGTCATAGAATGGTTGAGGTAGGACATTTGGATACCATGTAGTCCAAATTTTCTGCTGAAAGAGGTTCACCTACAGCAGGTTGCTAAGGATCGGGTCCTGGTTGATTTTGAAAATATCCATAGAAGAAGACTCTGTAACCTGTCTGAACAACTTATTCTAGGGCTCTGTTAACTTCAAAGTAAAGAAGGTTTTACTCATGTTTAGGTGGAGCTTCCTGTCTTTCAGTTCGTGATAATCTCTTCTTCTGTTGCTGGGCACTACTGAAAAGTCTGGCCCCATCTTTTTGATACCCACCCTTAAGTTTTCTGTTGACATTAGAATAATATAATCATAGAATTTTTTGAGGTCGACAAAGGCTTTTATGATCCTGGAGTCAAACTAATAACCAAGCACTGCCAAACTGACTATTAAACCATGTCCTTATGTGCCACATCTACATGACATTTAAACACCTCCAGGGCTGTTGACTCCAATTCCATGGCCAGCCTGTTGCAGTGCTTGACAACCACTTAGGTGAAGAAATATTTCCTAATATGCACTCTATGCCTTCCTGGTGCAACTTGAGGCCATTTCCTCTCATTCTGTCATTTTTTACAGAGAAGAGACTGGCCCCACCTGGCTACACCCTCTTTTCAGGTAGTTGTAGAGAGCAATAACGTGTCCCCTGAGCCTCCTTTTCTCCAGGCTAAACAACCTCAGCTCCTTCAACTGTTTCTCACAGGACTTGTGCTCCTGACCCTTCACCAACTCCGTCGCCCTTCTCTGGACACAGTCCAGCCCCTCAATGTCTTTCTTGCCATGAGGGGCCCAAAACTGAACACAGGATTCAAAGTGTGACCTCACCAGTGTTGAATACAGAGGGACAATCACTGCCCTGATCCTGCTGGCCACACTAGTGCTGCTACAGGCCAGGTGCCATTGGCCTTCTTGTTCACCTGGGCACAGCTGGCTCATGTTCAGCCACTGCTGCCCAGCACCCCCAGGTCCTTTTCTGCTGGGCAGCTTTTCAGCAACTCTGTCCCCTTGCTGGGGCTGTTGTGACCCAAGGGCAGGACCCTATACTTCATCTTGTGCGACCTTGGCCCATTGATCCAGCTTGTCCACATCATTTTGTAGAGCCTTCTGGCTCCACAGACCAACACTCCCACTCAGCTTGGTGTCATCTGCAGATTCAGAGTGCACTTGATAAAAATACTAATATTGGTTCCAATACTAAGCCCTGGGAAACTCTGCTAGTGACCAGCCACCAAGTGGATGCAACTCCATTCACCACCGCTCTCTGGGCCTGGCCATCCAGACAGATTTTTACTCAGTGAACAGTGCACCTGTCCAAGCTGTGAGCAGCCAGCATCTGCAGGAAAATGCTGTAGAAAACAGTATCAATGGTTTTACTAAAATCCATAGACAACATCCACAGTCCTTTCCTCATCCACTAAGCACACCAGTTTTTCACAGAAAGAGATCAGATTGGTCAGGTTGGCCACAAACCAATGTTGGCTGGGTCTGATCCCCTGGCTGTCCTGCACATGCCACTAAAGATGATCTGTTCCATTACCTACCCCAGTACAGAAGGCAGGCTGACAGGCCTGTAGCTCTCTGGATCCTCCTTCTCTGTGGAGCTGTTTCCAATAGGTCAGGCCCCAAGCTGTGTTAGTGCATAGAGCAATTTCTTCCCATGGCCATGACTCTATATTTGACCTTATTGAACTTTATAAGGTTCCCAGCTCTCAAGCCTGTTCAAGTCTCATTGAATGACAGTACAGCTTTCTGGTGTATCAATCACTCCTCCACAGAGGGAAAGAAGGTATGGAAATGAAATATAATCAAGAATGAGCACCATGAAGCTGTTATGACCTATGTGATTTGCAGGCTCTGTAGATCCCACAGGTGTGACATGGCCATGGAGTGGCAGTGGGTCACCATTGAGCCTCAGGGACCACAGTGGGTCCTTTGAGGGGCAAAAGTAATTCATACTAGTAGTCTTATGCAGACATGGTTACTTTTTATCTGTAGAACTTGTGATAAATATGCAATATGCAGTTCGATGGTCATAGAAATATGAGATTTTGTTATTTGTCTTGTAGGATCAGAACGGCTTGTCATTCCAAATTTAGACTTTTTTTTTATTATTTGAAGGGGTAATCAATAGGATTTCTTGCCTTAGGTTATGCATTTCCCTTGCTGTGTGGCCAAATTCTAATGTATGTGTTCTTTAATGTATTGTTTTTCTGGTTCTTATTATTTTTTTACCATTTCCTTAGGGAAGAGGAATGGCTTTATTGTATATATTGACAGCTTTTTGACTCAAATAGATCTACAAATAAATTCAGAAGATTTTAAAAAAAATACTTTTAAGAGAGTAGATCAGAACTTTTGATTAGTAACAAGAGAAAGACTGAATCCTTTGTTAGTTATAAACACTTCAAGCATGACTCTGAACAGATACCTCTATTTCAGGTCAGCTGGCTCCTGGGTCACTGCAGTCATTTACTGCTTCTTCCTCTGACAGTGAGGCAGACTTTGGCTTGGATTTTTCCAGATGCAGCAACTGTACTCTCTTCTCTGTTCCTTTTTGATTGTGGCAGCTAATTTCTATTTTCTTTGATTACCTTTCACTCTAAAGGATCTTCTAATGTTGCAGTTTAGATTCAGTGTTGCTCTCTGGAAAGAATTCGACAACCTTTAGACTTTAAACTGCGATGGAAAATACCATTACTGAATGATTTAAAGTCAATGAGGTTTACTGCAGAGCTTTAACTTGTGCAGCACAAACAACAGGTTATATGAGAAGTCTGTCTTATATTAACCTTTACAATAAAGTAATGACTGGGAAATGTGTATCATCAAGGTAAATCTAATCAGTTGGTCAACCTATTTTAATCAGGTACCCAAATAAACATTTCTAGAGCTTTCAAAAATAACATTTTTTTTTAATGTCAGATGACTGTTGATAAACTGTAACCAGAAAGAAACATTTCCTTTCCAAATCACCAACGTGTAGCAAAAACTATTCCATATATGTTTCTTTCAGATCTGTTGAACTTTTATTGCCACCAGGGAAAGGGGATTTTAGTGAAATGGCATGGTTATTATATTTTTGTGGTGACGCCAAAGAATAAAATTTTAAAGGATTGTTGTTCTGTGCTGATCAGAAACACATCGATCTGCAAACTAAAGTCCAGGGGAAATCAACAGTGGTTAGTGACCTAAATCTAAAAAACAGAAGGAAAGAGTGAATTAATTGAAGATCTTCAGCTTGTAGCAGAAGCAATTGAAGAAAGCCCTGATAATAGTCTTAAAAATTATAGAAGCCTGCTTTGAAGAGAGAGGAGATAATCAGTTCTCCATGTCCAGTGTAGATAAGACAAGAAGTAATTGGCTTAACTTTCAGCAAGGGAAATTTAGGTTAGACATTTCTAATGGAAAGGACTGCTAAGCATTGCATTTGTTTACTTGTGGATGCTATTGAATGTTCATGGCTGAAGGTTTTTCAGGAGGCAATATGCTGTCATGAACTATACCAGTATTTTGCAGTCCTTGTTCTATGCCAAGACCACTGCCTAGATGACCTTTCAACGTTCTTTTCTGCTCTTTGACTTTAATACTACAACTGACATAAGCTTCTGACTTAACTGAAAGCTGCAAAGTTTTAGCAGAAAAAATCCTTATCAGAATTGAGAGTTTTCCTTGATCCCATCTAAATCTGCATCTTGAAGTTGGAAGAGGGATTAGAGGAACAGAGCAACAGTAAGAACAAAGTGTCTGGACAATATATCAGGTTAAAAGACTTTGTGGGTGAGAGAAGTGAGCTACGGGATAGGTCAAAATGGGTAGGTGTATTACTAAATCTGGAAAGAAAATATCACATGCTTTTGGAGAAATTATATTATTTTTCTGAAAGTAGTGGATGGCTCTGAGGGGAGTTTAATGCTACATTCACTTTGTGACTTTCAATTTAAAATAATGTAAACAACATCAATGCAAATTTCTTAAAGCAGGTTACTGCTAAGGAATTCATTTTAATATTCTACTCTCCCTCTCTGTCTCCAGTTAGCAGTTCTGAGCTTGCTATGTTTCAAGAAAACAGAAGCTGGGAAAGAGAGAGAGGCAGAATGCTTTCTGGCAAGACCCTTATCCTGAGTTTTGGTCATGAAAGGATTTTATTAAAACCAAATAAAATTCTCATTTTTTGAACCACAGCTTTGCCATATATGAGGATGACACTCTTCATGCACTAATTGCAAACCAATCTTGCAGTGCTGTATCTGCTAGCACCACAGCAGCTCTAGCTTGTTCTGCTTCTCCAGGGCTTTGATGCTAACTCTCAAACTCTGCAAGCATTAAGCAGTTTGTGTCAACACTGTGCATAATCAGAGTTAAACCACTGCTGAGGGCTAGAACTGCAGCAGATTCAAGCAGCATGCGATGTACTGCTGTAATACTAACAGCCAGATTTCCTATCAGAGCTCTGCAGTGAGACCATAGCTCATTTCAATTTTATTATAAAACCTTTCTGTTTTCTAGTCTTCCAGTGGCAGGCATCATATGCATATATTTTGAAGCCAAATCGTTCCTGCTAGTTTTGTTTTCCTCAGCTGCATAATGTATGGACATTAAGGAGGAAAAAGGAATGGAAAGGCAAATATCAACACTGTTCCCTAAAGAGGTACAATTACACCTGCAAGATTCTAACATACACTGAATTCTTCAAACACTCCTGGTGTTCTTGTGAGATGTATGGAAGTTGAGATGGAGGAGGGAACAGAAATTAGGAATCAATAAAAATTTTTGTCTTCAGCCCTACAATATGAGTGACTAAATACCATGAGAATGACAAATACTTATAGAAATACAACCGCATATAAGTTTCTCAGGACTTAGAAAACCCCTATATTAACACAAGTATTCAAGTATCTGTATGTACTGGGTGGAACTTTTTTGTTGTGTGTTCTGCAGTACGCTTTTTTGTGGGAGTTAAGGAAGAAGGTAAATTTCCTTTTCCTTTTCCTTTTCCTTTGCCTTTGCCTTTGCCTTTGCCTTTGCCTTTGCCTTTTTTCCTTTTCCTTTTCCTTTTCCCCTAACAAAATCTCTACTGAAAAACCAGGGAGAATTTCTCCATGTAAATATGAGTTAGGACTTCATAGTTTAGCCCTATAAAGCTCTTTATGATGGTTAGCAGTTTTAAAACTTTTAAGAATTATTGTTTGTTTTATTTTTGTTTCTTATATTTTATTTTACACACAAAATGTTTGTTTCACTTAGTAACTGCTGATTGAAAAAAAAACCTGAAAGGAAAATGTTGCTGTACTTACAAACAAGAAGGGGAAAGGAAGAGAAAACTTATTTTAGATGAGTCGCTGTGACTCTCCCAGAACTTTGGTGTTGGTCTTTGAGTTTCAAGGGAAAAGCTTTCAGCAAAAAAGGAAGAATAAGAATTGTTATAGATATAAAATTGCCCATTTTTATCTGCCATCTTCTTTTTGGTTTTAATATGGAATATATAAGAAAATTAAACTAGAATTTAACACTACCCCTTTATGTTTCTTGAATGGCTCACATACTGCTGTGTTGCTTCAAGAGTAGGACTGACTTTTTTTTGGTACAGACTAACCTGAAGATGCAACTGCTGTTACTTAATGGACTCTATACTGTCTTTCTGAACTCATAATTGAAAATCATAATGGGAAGCAACAGGAAACGAAGACCATGAAATTCTTATTACTAAGTAAACTGAGGATATAAGGAATTGAGAATAGTCTCTTTAAATTTATAAGTCTGCATTACAAGTCTTAAACCTCAACTGAGAATGATAACATTTTTTTTTCCAATTTCTCCCAAAAGGAGCAAGAAAATGACTTTTTATTACCACCTCTTTGTAAGTCAGTAGCACAAGCAAAACTGTAAGAATTGCTTTTGTAAGCAATGAAGATGACTGCAGATTGTCTGATGAAATAAATAACATTGCAATTAATATAAGATTATACTTGAAATGTTTCTACAAATTCTTTAAAACCAACAAATTAATCAGAATACGTTGCACAATCAGAACTAGTTATTTTAATTTTTCCTTAAATATCCATTATTTTTATTGCCTTGAATGGGGTTTATAATTACCCTCCAGTCAGCTTCAGGGTTTATTTAACAGAACAGCTGTGATGTGTAGAACTAATATTTTAAGTACGAAAAGACTTCCCTATTGATCAATGTTTCTTTTCGTAAAATGTTCTTTCTCCACTTGGATTGTGTGGCTCTTAGAGCTTTCCTTTCACATATGCTCCTACTGTGGTTCAGGACAATAAAAATACTGTAGCTTTTGATTGTTTACTTTTTACCATTATTGCTTAGTTGATATTTTTGTTGAGCTTTTTTGGTCCCCTGTGGTAGCCGATGAACATACCTTTATGTTAAGGTGACCAAAAGGCTTTTTCTCGGGGTGCATGGTCCTGTTAAGTTAATCTATTCCAGTTTGAATTCCCCGGTTGGCTGCTGGCCTTGGGCCCCTTGTCACTCCCCTGGAACTCTCCCATTGCTCCCCGTTCCCTGGTCCTGCCTTTTCACCTCCCCTGGGTAAAACTGTAACCCTCGGGATCATATTCGTATTTGCCTATACACACTTCGACAGTAAGGATGCAATAAATTCTCCTGCCGGAACGCAAGCAAATATCCTTCCTGACTCTTTGCTACTGACCATAATACTGAAACTGCCTGTGCATCTGTGGGGGCACGCACGACCCCACGGAGCCAGGCAGAAACGGTATTAGTCCCCTGATTGCCGGTCTTATTTACTGCTTCTGCCTAATACTTGATGAAGCATAAGCTGTTCCAAGGTTGCCACTAAGCTCAAACAAGACAAAAGAAGAAATCTAAATATTTATATCTCGTGCTAGGTAGTAGGGATTTCCAGCTTTTAGTTAGACTTTCAGCACCTGAGCACCAAACAGTAGGCTAGAGGAGCAAGTGCTTGGTCTGCAGGACAGTTGCTTCATGAGTCACAGAATCACTGAGTGAGTAAGGCTGGAAGGGCCCACAGTGGGTCATCTGTTCCAACCTCCCAATCAAGCAGGGTCATCCTAGAGCACATTCCACAGAATTGTGTCCACATGGTTTTTTGAATAACTCCGGTAAGGGACACTCCAGCAACCTCTCTGGGCAAGCTGTGCCAGTGTAGTCACCCACACAGTAAAGAAATTCTTCCTCATGCTCAGGTGGAACTCCTGTGCATCAGTTTGCGCTCATTGCCTATTGCTTGACATCACCAAGCAGAGTCTGGATCTGAAATTTAATTAAAGTATGACCAAGAACTTGTATATGTCTTGATTCTCTTTCTTTAAAAACCATTAAACATTTATAATTGTTATTCAATTTCCTAATAATTAACATTTATAATTAGTATTCAATTTACTAATAATTTATTTATTATAATATATAATTTATTAATATTCCTTACTTTTTATGAAACTTCCTTTGTTGGCATACCACCACGAAGAAAAATAACGCTAAATAATTAACTAAATATGTGGCAAATATCAAATAATACATATTAAGGTAATAGCTGTTTTGTTATATATTTTAAATATCTCTTTAAAAAAAAATTAATCTCAGTTGAGGTCTCTCACTATTCTTGTCTTTTTTACAGTGAAGATTCATATGTGAAATAATTATACTCTGTCCTGGGAATTCAGAATTCTGCAAAACTAATTTTTCTGTCTTCTCTTGTTAGTGCTTCAGAAAGTTCATAAGGAAACAGTGGTGAAATTTATTCAAGTAATTCCTGTATAGATTTCAATGAAATCCTCTGTGACTTATTTTAGGGTTACACAATCTAATCATTATAGTAGTTATGATACTGTTTGATGAAGCTTCAATATGAGAAGTAGGATTTCAAAAATACAGTTTATCTCTGAAAAAAAGAGACAATAATAAGTATCATATACAATGAAAACCAGAATAACATACAATGGATTAGGATCCCTGTCTACCATATAAATTCAATTCCACAACACATCTGTGTAACTTAGAACAGAATTAGACTAAGTAGTCACTGATAATTGTCTAGTTTCCTTGTGGGTTTTTGGCCTTTTTGTTGTTGTTGTTTGGTTGGTTGGTTGTTTTAATTTTTTTTCTCCCCAAGCTCTATTAAATCTACTGTGTTTTTTACTAGACGGCACAATGCACATGCTAAGCGATGCATTACAGGAAAACACCCTTAAGTGCATCAGCAGTAGGTGAAAGGAGATATGGAAAAACTGATAGTAACGGGATACAATACCCCTAGAACACAAAATTAAGCAGTACTGTGACAAGTACGACAGGGATGTGGTATGGTTTCTCTGAAACAGTAAAAAAATTACTACATCTTTGAGAACGTATTGTAGTTTTGTGGTGGCAGCAGTGAAAATTTTGCCTGAAGTTATATCTTAACTATTAAAAACTGGTGAAAAGCATATTGGCCCAAAATATTAGACTCCAGTGTTGACACTCCAGTCAGACCGTAGACTACAGTCTTTAGAGAAACTGGGTAAGGACTTTATTGCACTAGCCTATTATTCCTGGAGACCTTCAAAGATTGCCCTCCAACCTGGGAGAACTTCAGCAATACTTTTTTAAGTTCATGAAGGCAGAATTCAATTTTACATTAGGAAATACATAACCAGTTCAAAATCTGTGACAATTGGTGTTCCACATGACAAGTTAGGTCTATCCAATGAAGCCATTCCTGGAGAACTAATTTCTCTAAAGCTCTTTTTTCACGCTTTCCAGTGCTGAATTTAAGGAATGTGCGGTTGACTCAGAGACAGCTGCTTAGTTCTCTGAGTCTGGTCTGTCAGACATGATGATTTTCAGTGATAGAGAACCTAATCTCTTATTTTTCTGGACTGGTGTAAATCCTTCTTCCTGCCGATGTGATTTCTCCATATGTGCACATTCTGCATTCTTCATAATTATGTGCATATTCTTTTTTTCAGTCTTTGATTCCTGACTTGATAATTTCCTCTGTACTTTTTTGAAAAAGGCGACTTACAACTTCTAAAAACTTGGTTGCTCTTATTAATATAAATAGCCTTCTTTTCTTTTTTGTATAATTAATACAAGCAATTCTCTTTCCCTCCAGCATAAAATATAGGAAGCTGAGAGCTATTTTAAAAAAATTGAGATACTTCTTAATTTCCGTGTCATCTGAGATTTAACTATAATGTGTAAGAAACAGAAGTTAGCTTGTATAAATGTTTATTTAAAGGGACATGTGTTAGTTCTTCTATAAGGTTAAGAGAAGTTTTACATATCTATTAATTTACTCAGAGTACATGCTACATGTCTGTTAGAACAAAAGTAAGTAATAATTATTATGCTATTAAATTGATTTTTTTAAATGCTTAATAATTTACTGTTTTATTTTTGAGGAAACCACTTGCAGCAGGCAGAACTTTAAATTATTTTTAACATTTCAAGTGAAAGCACTGACCTAAATTTTTCATTGTTTGACTATTCAGAGTTGGCTGGTAATGTCAAGCATATGTAGAGACAGCATCAGCCCTTGCATCTACTTGAAGAGTAAAAATCTATTGTGCAGTAACTACTTCCTCAAGAAACCATTGACTCAAGTAATTCTATGAACCCATAAGAAGAAAGATGCTCTCCTGAATGGAAAAATACCTCCAGATATCCAGGACTCTTCCATGAGACACACAATTAAGAAATGAGAAATCTGTAACTTCAAAATGTAATCTATAATGCATAATCACGATAAATAAAATTAATTTTATGGACTTCCATGTGAGTTAATGATTCTAATACTGAGAAAAAAGAATAAAGCTGGAAAAAATGTATTAAATTTTAAAGTACAGAAATCAATATGTCATTATTTCCCAGAAGGGATCCTGACATCATAATTTTTACTGATTATGGAACTATAATTAATCATTTTTTAAAAGGAACAGTCTTTTCTAAAACTATTTTTCAGTCATCTACTTGCTTTTAGAAAAATGATGAACCAGATATCGCTTAGTGAAATCAATAAGAAGTCCTGGGTCATCAGCAGTTTTTAAAATGACGTCTTTCATCTATTTACATGCTAAGTTTTAATTGAGGGATTCACAAGGATATATATATCTATTGACAAGGTGGTGCATATTAAGAATAAAATTGTCCGAAAGGCCGGTAATTTATTCCCAGGAAGTTCTTAGTAGGTATAAAAGTGGGTTCAAACAAGAAGCCTTCCTTATAGATGTGAAATTACACACTTCAGGAAGACTTCTGTGAATAAGCAGAATATTGCTACCTGTTGACATCAGAAACTAATTAATAAAAAAAAAAAGAAGTAAAGTATTTAAAGAAAAAGTGGGAAACAACAGTGAAGTGGAATACATTACTATTTATAATCTTTTATATTTGTAGATTAATTACCGCATACTTTGAATTACATATGTGCACTTTTCTAGTTCAAAAATCACACCAATAATATTTCTTGAAAATTAGAAGTACAATTTATATAGAACTGTCATTTTCATTGCGTGCAATGAAACACCAGGCTACAGAAATTTTTAGTATTTAGAAAATTAAAATGACCTATTGAATCTAGACTAAAGTCTATAAGTTTTTCAATGCGCTTTTTATTGCTGCAACATACTTTGAGTTTATGAAGTGAATGTGCTAAACTAAAAGTGAATGTGAAATCTAAAGGCTCACTGAAGATGTGATAGTAAAAATTATATCTCAAGTTATTAACTATCATTCTGGCCTTGTGATTTTAGTTTTATTTTCTAACTCTTGTTGAAACATTTATTAAAGAAGTAATAAATGGATGACTGATTTGGTATCTCAACCCAAAGCACTGCAATCAGTTCAGTCTTAAAATGAATATTTAAAAACTTGAGAAGTATTTTGGGTATGAATTCAATCTGAATGGTATGTATTTGGGTATGAACGGTTTTAATCACACCAGCTTTTCAACATCTTCTCGTAAGAATCTCACGTATTAGAGGTGTGAAATAATCAGTTTTTCCCTGCTCCACTAATTATGTTCAAATTACCTTTGTAAAAGAAGAACCCATAAATATATGCAATTATTTCACCAAAATTATTTTTAAGTTTTATGTAAATATTATATTATTATTATTATTGTTATTATTATTACTATTATTATGCAAAGGCTTTGTTTAAAAAACAGAAAAAAAGCTCCGTCAAGCAAGAAAAAATAAGTATTAGTAGTTTCATAGGTGACACAGAGTTTAAACATAGTTAAGAAGTTAGAAAAGATTGAACTAAAGTTCTCTGAATTTTTGCTTGAGAGTTCCCTGAAGACCTGCTGAAAAATGTTAGTCTGATCAAGCTTGAAAAATAAGGAGTGGAATTGTGTGTGCCTTACAAAAGTTGCAGTCACATTACCATACAGTGAAGCTTATTGAAAAGACCAATTCAAACAAAGTAAAATTATGAGGATAGTTAATGTAAATCCTATTCTGCTACAGTTTTTCAGCCAAACTCCAGATTTTAACAAAGCCGCAAATTCGTTTTTCTGTTTTATAACATTTTACCGGAAGACTGCCTTGGAAAAGAACACAGTAAGTTTCAGTTAAGATATTACTGTTAGCAGAGTTTCATTTTCTTGCAAGTAATTCTTAGTGGAATGTAATAAAAGACCTAGGTGAGGTCACAGGTGCTGGCTGATGGGCATGAGCATCCGTGAGGATTTTGCTGCTTGCCACATACTCAAAACAGAAAATCAAACTAGCACGAAAAGGGGGTAAAAAAAAAAAAAAAGAGGAGGGAATCTTTTTGAGGGGCTTTGTTGTCAGAGAAAGATCAACTAAAAATTTAATTTCTGTACATAATAAAGTCAAATATTAGACTTGAAAGTAATTTCCTAAAAGTATTATTTAAAGGGAAAAAAAATTTAGTTATAAGCAAAATAAATGTGTTTATTGACATTTTCACAGAAATAGATGAGACACTAGAGATAGAAATAGTTGCCTGAATTTAAAATAGCTGTGGAACCTTATCTAACATGTCCAAAACCCAGCAGCTAGACCAGACACAGAAAACCTAAGGAATGATGTGTGCTCCCAATAGTGAACTTTACCCTTGTAAAGGTCCGTGGCAATGCTAGAGTGATAGTATGATGATGGCTGAGGAAAATGCACATAAATTTATTTCAGCAGTTTTCTTTTTTGGCAAACAAATGTTTTTGCCAGAAAAGCTATGTACATTCCTCTTGTTCTCCAAAGTTTGGCTGTGCCTCTTCAGTGATATAATTGCATTCTCTTTGACGAAATTCATGGACTTTAAAGCAATAGAAACCCCTTTTAAAAAATGCTGCTTTTATTGCTTTGTTTTTCCTCATTTTGTTATTTTAATATCTCATTCAACTCTTTAATTATTTTTTATTCCTTTATTTTCTCACATTTTCTTTCTTTTGTTGTATATCTGTTTTCTTTGTTCATTTTCTTATGTCTCTTCTAATTTATTTTTCTTTTAATTAATTCTTCTTTACCAATGTATCATTATTGTGAGAGAAAAAGGAATGAGGGAATGCAGAGACTAAACAAACCCAACTGTTTTCTCACATCTATTCTTATCTTCTTTGTGTTTCCCATTGGTTTTAAGATCCTAACATCTTAACATCCTAACATGTCCTTTTGTTTTTTTCTTATTTTTTTTCTTTCTCTCCCCTTTTCCCCAGCAATTCTGAAATTTGCACTGATGGTGTGCTGTATAAAAATGTGTTGCTTTAGCTTTGACCCTGTGAATTTCAAGCTGCACAACTGAATTCATTATCCATTAGACAGACAAAAACTGATGTATGGGACAAATAAAAGAGGATATTGAACAAATCGCATTGTTTCTGTAGGCTCTGGAAGAGTTTTCTGGAGCCATTTAGCTACCTTTGTTGTTTTTGTTCGTTTGTTTTGAGAACCAGAAGTATTAGTAATATGATTCTTCTGTAAGAAGCTTATAGAGGAAAAACAAGAAGTAAAAATGGCAGCTCATGAACAAGCCTCCTAGAAAGTGATCTTCCTTGGCCTTTAATGTGTCTTAGCTCCTCTGTATTACTTTCCGTTACTATCAGGTGTCTTTTAGCCTTTCTCACTGAACTGCTTTTTACCCTTTTTCCTTCTTTTTACCCCAGTCGTCTTTGTCCTGTTGTTCTTTCTTCTGTTGTTTCAATATATTGTCTCTTTTAGGTGTCTTCTTTGGCTAATCAGTTCTCTGCAATGTCTACTGGTATTCTTCAAAATTTCTTTCCTTTCACGTCTCTTCCTCTTATTTCTTTTCTTTTTTTTTTCCCTTTTTCTTTTCCAGAAAATATTTTTTTGCTGCTCAAAAAGCCCAACAGACAAACAAACAAATCTAAAACAAAAGAAGAAAACTCCCCCTAGGGTCAATATCCCTTCAAAGAGTTAATATACTATCATGTACATTATGTGCCTATCACGTACATTATGTAGATACCTTTGTAGTTTCAGTTCCTTAGGGAATTTTTCCTAGTTTACAATTTCTGGTGCAACTTCTGCTGTTTTAATTCAGGTATCTGCTGTATAGAATGAGATTCAAACACAGGTGTCTAAGGTTAGGTGAATAAGGATAAATTCTGCTGTTAAGCTGCCTAAAATCAGTAAAACAGATTTTTAAGATGCTATGTTTTGTATACACTTTATTTGAATAAGCATTGTAGAATCAAACTTCTAGTCATGTATCTGATTATCTTTTTTTTTTTCATAAATTACTGATTTCATTTCTATTCAAGGCTGCCAGGTACATTATTCATCTGTCGTAAGTGAAAGTTAATGCACACATAAAGGAAAATGTTGAATTAAGTGGTACATGTTACAGACTTTGAAGCAAGCTAAGTTATTACTAAAAAAGACGTCTTCTCAGCAAAGATATTGTTAAAGACTTTAATTAAATATGTAGCTTTAGATAATACCGTCATATGTTGAACAACTGTTGCACTTAAATCTATTTTGAGATCATTTGTCTCTGTAACTCTATCAAGACGTCAGATCTATCTATTTGTTTGCACAGCAAACAGAATCAGACAGATTCAGACCATATACCACAAAATTGATTAAATTTGCCTGGAGTTTAATTTTTTTAATATCACAGAGCAGCATGCATAATTATATGGCCACTACGCTGGGGACAACAGAGGGACAGAAATTAAACCTGGAGTGAGAATAAAATATTGTAAATACTTATGCCAGTGTTTTCTTATCTTGTATCTAATGTTGCTCTAGTTACATGATTTATGGCTGGTAACTGCTTCACTGTGAAACATGACAGGTCGAACTGTTCTAGTTTTTCCTACAACAGCTAATTGTTTTTAAGAAGGACTACCGCTTCTTCATCACAGTTATCCTTGTATCAGTTAGTTTTGAATGAATTGGCTAGTGGAGCACCACAATACCTGCAGCTCAGCCTCATATAATTAGAAATCACTGCAGATTAGTTTAGGCTTTGTACAAGGATGGCTTTAAAATGAGAAATTACAGAACCGCATATATGTTATTCATAACACACCTTCAACCACAAGCCTAGGCATACCAATGAAATTGCTAAAACAGTAGTAAAATATGTTTAGTGCCCACTTGTAGGTGTTGTATGTAGTATTTAAAGCTTTCAGATGTGTTCCTGGGATCAGTGGCATAACTTGAATAAGTGTGAGTGTTAAGGACTCCTTTTCATTGTAATCATTACCATTCTTGAATGAGCTGAGCAATGCAGTCTTGATCCCATCTAATACATGCCATAAATACCCTGATAATGAATAATTAGTCTATGAAAATCCCACAGCCTTTCTCCTTGGTTTTCTTGAGGAAATTATTATGTAATGGGAAGGGAAGGAAAGAATCCTATGATGATTTAGACACCTTTGAACCTAAACAGGATTATAAAGTACAAAGATGAACAGGAGAAATTTTTTTTAAATTCTGAGTTCTGTCAGTATTTCAGTGGTTGGGGACACAGATGGAATTAAATGAATGCATTGTCAGATGTTCTTAGCAGGCAGGGGAAATAACAGGTTCTTTAGAAAGGTGGTTAGCTTCTAGATATTAAGTTGAAAACTACAAAAGATTCGCCCTATGTACAGTTTTAGAACACATTTAATTTGAATGATTTAATTTGTATGAGATGAAAAAACCAGCAGCGATAGAATAAAGTTTTCTTGACCAAAGCCTTGAAGAAACTGTAAGATATTATTTTAATTTTTGATGCAGTATACTAGATTTAAACCAAATATTCTAAACTTAGACATTCTCATACAAATTTTAAAGTAGAAGACAAAACCAATTTGTTCTGCAGAAAATTGTGACATAGCTTCTATGCCATGAACAGTATCATTGGCATACATGCTATTAGCTGTGAACCTGACAAAACACTTTGTCTTCTTTTATAGGCAAAACCCCTTGTTTTGCAATGCTAATAGAACACACATTGAGCACTCAATATTGTCATTTTTAAATGCTGCAATAAGAAATGGAATTGCTTAAAACACAAGCATTGGAATTTGTTACAAGGTTGAAAAAATATACCAACATGAACTCCTCTAAATCAATTAGCTCTGAAATTCTGGTGAACTATGTTTCATAAAAGAAACAGTCATATGTATGGAAATGGCCTACTTAATTCCTTTGTTGTTTGCCTGATTAGGAATAAGTTAGTAGGGGGTACTATTTATTTTAAATGAGAAACAACATTTCCTTGGCACCCCACAGGATAGTATAATTTAGAGAAATCCTTCACAGGCTTTTATTGGTCCCAGCTGTGAACCAAAACACTTGTTCTATGTTTTCAATATTATTTCAGCAGTTCAGCACAAAAGGAGACGTCCCACTCCAGCATCTCTTCTTTACTCTCCTGTTGTCCCACCTAACATTTGCTCTGTGCCACACTGTAACCACAAGCATAAAGCAATGCATTTATTAAATAAATTAAATTAAATATTGCACTAAACCCAAAATCCTAAAATGATAGGGCTGTTGATCCTTAATGTGTCAGTGTCAGTCAAAGTGTACTGTTGTGCAATCCTACAGGATTTCAGATCATGCACTAGCTTCTAGGATGGCTATAACTCTCAACAAAACCAGACCAAAATCTTGGAATATATATATGGTTATAACTCCAGACTGAAATCTTGGAAAAACTAAAGGAAAAACTATGGAGACCTTTCTATATAAGCACTTTTACTTTTGATTTGAAGAGTATATCAGTTAACAAAAGTCTTTCACCACTTTTGTGTTTGTTTGTGGGAGTTTTTTTACTGTATAAATACCCATAGTTATTCCTTGCAAAGTTAAGTACAGGTAGCTCACTTACCTGTAACACCAGATTCAACCATTGAACAGATAGATGTACAACCTACTTTTAACAACTTTGTAGCTTTTCTAAAGTAAATTATTAAAAAAAAATTGTAAATTTAGTGTTTAAGAACATCAGTGACAGAATCTTGAATGTACATGCATGAAAGCAGTTTTATTTCATCTGCAGAAATACAAATGTAAAATTAATTTTTCTCCTCAGCCTCTATTCAAATATTATTTGTGCCTTTATCTTTCTCAAGCTTCAAAAACTCTGCTTTCCTAACTCTGACTTGCTGAAGGGCTTATGTTAGCTGCTAAAATTGCAGACATTTTCTACAAGATTTATACTTCCAGGGAGACAATAATTTGCAACATTACAGTAAAAGCAATTGATTTTATCTGTTCTGGGTATCCACGGCAAGGTATCAGTAGCCAGAGCAGGGGGCAGCTGCATGGGTGGCCTCTGTGGGAAGAAGCCAGGGACTGGACTGGCATGTGTTGGACACAGCTTGTTCCCTGAAGCCAAAGCTGAGAGCATCAGCAAAGCTAGTGAGGCCTCTATGAAAATGTGTTTTGAAAGGGACAGAAAACAGTATGGTGGGAAGAGGAGGGAACAAAAAGTGTGGTAAAGAACAGACGGAGCACTAAGGCCAGTGCAGGAGCAAGAAGTGTTTCATGGTGGAGTAATTCTCCGGACTGCAGCATATGGAACGCCCTTGCTGCTGCTGTGAGATATTCCATAAAGAACTGCAGACCATGGAGAGCCCTCTCTGCAGCAGAGGAAAAGTGTGAGTGATACAGTGCCATAAAGGTGGGGAGATAGTAGTGCTTGGAATGACAGAATGATGGTGAGCCTGGGAGAGAGGAAAGGTGCTATAATGCTTGTTTTTTTGCTTTCTGCTATGCAGATCTGTTTTAAAAGACAATAAAATATTTTTCCCCCAAGTTGAGTTGGTTTTGCCTCTAACAGTAATTGGTAAGTAATCTTCCTGGCTTTATCTGGACACATGAATGTTCTCATTCTGCTTTTTCCTATTTCAGTCCTCATCTCAATGTGGGGTGTGTATGTGTGTGTGTGTATCTTTGTCTGTGTGTGTAGCTAAGGCTACCATAATAACTGTATTTATATACGGAAAACAAACAAACAACTAAAACTTCCAACAGACACATATTTATACTTAAAAAACCAACATGTAAGTTTTTCTTGGTGATGTCTTTTTAATTAATATTTGAGCACAATTTCCTCTGCCATCTCAGAGAATTTAATTATTCTTCAATAAATTAAAGATATTCTGTTACGTCAGAGGTTTACTATAAAACGACAGAGGACCAGTTGGCCATCATTACAAAGATCAGTTTGAATGGTCATCAGGACTGGATATGAGCACATCTCATCATTTGATTATTATTGGCTTGCTCTGGTGTGAAAGAACCAGGTTGAAATATTTCTGCACATGGACAATCTACAGTGCTCTAGATTATGGTTAAACTTGACCAGGCTTGTTTTAACTAACAATGAAAAAAGGAGTGACATAGATGTATGTAGAGAAAAAAATAGGCATAAAATTAATGAAATTCCTTAGTAGAATCAAAATTATTTAAGTCAAGTCAAGTGTTCATCAGATGTTATTGAGAAACACTTTCATTAATCTTACAAAATAATACAATATATCTGTTCTAGAATTTATTTTTAGTATAGCAATATATCATGCACACAATTGAATACTATTTTACCTCCATTTTATATTTTACTTCTTTGCTACTCTATATGAAAGCTCTCTGATTTTCTTACAACCATAGAGATATTTTACCTTTTGTAATATTTTCTCTTTAGACTGCTTCAAACATAATATTGAGAGCTCTTGATGATGCAAGGATTCTTTTCAGCTGAGATGAGATTCTGTTGAGAACTCTAAACAAGTCTGGTTTTTTTGTGTGTGTTTTCACTAGAACATTTTCAATGTTATAATAAGTCTTCCTTCTTTTGGAAAGGAAACAATAACCATTTCTTTGAGCAGCTGTCTCAGAAAATTTGCTGAAAAAGTTTGTTCGTTGTATTTGGTGAGTTAAATTTTCAATGGTTTCAGCTGAAAGTGCTGTGTACTTCCAACATTAATATTTATTCTTTGTACAGTACTCCTAATCCACATATTAAAGTATTTTTCCTGTCTTTAATGGGTTAATTTGAGCCCTTGTATGCGTATATTTGCTATAGTCTTGTTATAAAGTGGTTTATCAAGTACCAATTTTAAGCATTAGAGTATGAATACACTGCTGCTGCCTCTGGTATTCTTTTTTCTGAGAATGCTATCCTCCACTGTGCATAAAAAGCAGGTAAAAGTCTGAAAACCATTAAAGTTTTTGAAAAGCTGCTTTAAAAAAAATTCTCTCAAGTTCCTTTTTGGGAATTGCCTGGAGAATATTAATATTACTCAAAAGAGCACTTGAAGTACAACATTGTCAAGACCTGCTGGCCCAGAAGCAGAAGTCGGTGCAGATACACAGTCTGTTTCCGTACCAGTAACATTCCTGAGCGGGTGCAGCACCACTCTGATACAGCTGTGCTGATCTTGATTCACTGACATTAGTATTTATTACCAAATAACTCTGCACCATATCCCTTTCCCAGATTAGCTATATCTTGAATTTTTTTTTTTTTTTAACAGGACCTGTTTTTTAAAGTTTTTTTGAGGTTAATAAAGGTATAAATATCTCCAGCTAGGATTTACAGCAGAGAATTGACCATTTTAAAAGCCTTATTATTAGAGTGGGTCTAAAAGGAGTTTTGTTTAAAGTTAGTTTCAGTTTTTCAGTGGGATCTTACTTCTGGTTTTGTTTTTAGGTGTTTTTTTTTTTTTTGTTCTAACTTATGTACTAATTTATTTCCGTGATTAAAAAAATACCGGAAAATTAAATGTATAAAACTTTTGATGGACAATTGCAATGTAAGTGGGTTTTTTAACTTGCTAAGAGATTTCTTCTATCCTTCTGCATCTTAAAATGAAGCAATGTCTGTAGAATATGAGTGAATGTACAGTAAGACTAATTTTCATTGAAATTGTGGTGTTATCTGATGAACGCTTGATGTAAGTGAAGTACAACTTACAGGGTTTATTTAAAAAGTGGCATTTGTATTTTAACACAGTGTATATGAGACTGTATAATATGTATGGGGAACAGAAACTGTAGGAAAAGGCAGGGGTTTAAATATTTATAGTGTTTTCAATTGCTTTTATTGTAGTGTGTCTCACACAAAATATTATGAGTGTTATGAGTACGAAAGGTCCCTAAGAGGTTCTCTCTGCCTATAATTGAAAGCTTTAGTATTAAATATAAAAGCACAGATTACATTTCATTTGTATTTTCAACTACCATATGAAGAATTATCTTGATGTTATCATCCATAGCAGTGGAAAAAATGGCACTTTTAAATCTTTCCTCATCTTTTCTTGATCATAAATGTTGATTCGGACATGAGTAGAAACTAAGGTTCACTGGAATAACATGATAACTATGGAGCAAGTGGCAGTGAGACATGTAAATAACCTACAGTATCCTGGAAATGTATTGTTGGAACATGCTTAATATTCGTTAGATATTCTCTGGTTCTGCCTTCCTCAGTCTATTGTGGAACACAGAAGAAGCAAAGAGGAACTATTTTCACTTGCAAGTTGTAACACAATTTGTGATGCATTAAAGTAATGATCCTTGAATCTGCTGCCCTTGATAGTGGTTCCAAAACAATACCTGCTGTGCAGCATGAAGAAGTAGCTTCACGGTGCATTTCATTGATAGTGGAGTAACAATGAACTTTGATGTCGATTGTGCATATTATATTATTCATTCACGTGTTCTTGCTTTATTGCCTTTCTTATGGATTCGGAATCGTGTATTACTGTGAGTTTAATCAGCATGACAAGCAGATCTTTTTTTTCCCCCCTCCTGGATAATCCTTTCTGCTTGCATTTCCACAGCCTTTTTATCCTATCTTCAAAGGTTCATTTTCAGGCTGCTGTCCTTCTGAGTAACAGTGTCTGGATAGCAATGTTTTTAATCAGTCTGTCAGAGCCATTCTGAAGTCAGTCTGAGACATACTTATTGATCAGTTGATCTTTCCTCTCTTTAGGAAGCTTCCTGCTTCTTCAGTACTATGCACATGCATAAAACAACTTAGTGTGTGCTAAAGGGGATAAGATTATTTTGTTAGTCCATGATCCTGATGCTCCAAGCAGTGTGCAAACCTTCCCTGCTCTGCCTGCTGAGTATCTAGCACTGTTATCACACACCTAAAATAGCCCTAGTCTGGCTGTTATTCTGCTTTTTGGACTACACAGCTGTCTTCTGACCTGATATTCATTGGTTATATAAAGAGATATTTGAACAGTGTCTCTTCAACCCCTTTTGGGTTTGTTAATAGTTTTATAGTCTGTATAATTTTAAGATGTATTGTGCTGGCTTGATCTGGTGCACGATATTTCAGTGTGGTTCATTTCATAAGTGAGTGGGAAGGCTCTCTGTAGTATAGAGAACAAGTTTCCCAAACATGGCTTATTCCTTATTTATTTTACCACTCTTCTCTTACATTTTTATTTTCTTACCTGTGTCGGCAGTCAAATGCAGAGTTTTGGCTAGAACAAAATAAAATAACAGGCATCACCATTTTAACTTTTCTCAAACGAGAGAAGATGACATCTTTCTGCAGTAATTGGAAAGGTTTATTTTGGAAACAGGAATGATTTTTATTGGTGTTTCTGCTTTTCTGGACGATAGGTCGTATCTCGTGTTGACACCAAGCTGTTTTTTTGAAAGGATGCCTTCACTTGCCCCTTTGCCAGCGACCCTTTGTTCTCCTACCTAACAGAAGAGAAAGTATGAGCATAATCTCAGTTCTTTTATTCTGTCTCACTGAGTAACATGGGTGATGTTCCAGAACTTGAACTACTTGGAGGATTAAAACCCATCACATTTGATTTAGCCAAATTTCCTTATGTGATTTCCTCTTTTGTTATGCATCACACAGAGCTTTGTTCCAGTCTAGCAACCTATGACAATAAGCTGGAAACTGAGACCGCAGCTGATGGAAAGCAGAGTTAGAAATGAAAATGCATGAAAAACTACTGATAAAAGTAAGGGGAAGTTTATAGATTATTTAATATGTGCTTATAAAATGCAGTCAGTGCTGATATATGTTGGAAGCTACAGTGTTTACATGCTCTTGTAAATAGTGGGTATGCTTGATAATTTTTGCATGTCCTGCCTGCACAAACTACTTTAAGAGCAACTTCAGAGTTCTGTGAAGGATCAGGATTTCAAGAAGGTTACCAAAATTTGGGTCATCAAGGTATTCAATTCTTGCCCCATGCCTCCATCTGCTTTGGTGAGATTTTAACCAGATTAAAACAGGAAAATTTAAAATTTGGAGTATCACAGAACCAACACAAGAGGTCAAAATTCACCAGGTGAGCTCATCCTTCCTAAGCCAAGAAAAATAAATAGCTTTAAGCTACTGTTAAAAAAAATCAAAACAAAAGAGCAAATGGTAATCAATCAACAGGATGAAAAAAAGTACCGCTAACCAAGTATTTCAGTTCCTTTTTCTTTTTTTTTTTCCTAAAGTCTAAGTGTACACTAGTACTGGAACTCTGAAAATGAAATTTAAATATCTCTCATAATTATCTAACTAAAACAGCCTAACAGAAGCAATAAAAACTCTGATGTTTCAAACAGCAGAACTGGTAGCATGAAAAAAAACCAAACCCACTCATAAAAGTCTTAACAGAAAAAAGGACTATGGGGTAACAGATTGAAAAATTACTTTTCAAGACAATTTAATATGGAATTAGTGTCTTTAAACAACCAGCAATTGCTCTTCTAAGATATGAAAAAAGCAAAATTATGTAGTTGAAGGAGTGTTAAGAGTTCAAAAATACTAAAACCCTGGGCAAAGAGTCAGGTCTTTTGCCTGATACACAGGTGCACATTCACAAAACATAATGTTATGTTAGTGGCACGATGCTGTTACTAGATTTGGTGGAATTCATAGTATAAAGAGATAAAATTTGACAATGTTACCCAAAGAGAGTGATAACACTGTAATAATACAGCCATATAAAAGAAGGTTTTGAAAGTCTTGTGTTTGCATTGTACTTCCTGTCTAAGACAACAAAAATGACTAAGTAAGTTTTGTTTATTTGTGTTCTTCTCCTTGATGCTGTTCAGAACTAACTGGGAAATAAGTGATCTTACCTTCAGCAGCATATGTATTTTTGAAAGAAATAAAACCCATCTGATTGAATTTCTGATCAATATTCTGTTTCTAACCCCCTGTTGAATTTTTCAGGAAAATAAACTATATGCTTTTTTTCCTTACTGCAACAGTTCAGATATTCAAGAATGGAAGGGTACAAATACAATGCAAGAATACTTTGCTTTTAAAAGTAAAATTTCATATTGCCCTCCTCTTTCTCGTAATCTCATGAGGAGTTGTTGACTTTTTTAAAAACATGAAGCGTTGTCAATCCATATTGATGTCATCTGGCATCTTCAGCATTTCAAGAAAGCATGGCAGTGTTAGTACTGCACTTACTTCTTTGTTCCAGGTAATATATTGGGTACCTACATACATCCCTACAGCAAAACAAGTGTCTGCTCTTTTAGTTTGGGTGCAATTTTCAACTGTTACCTGAGCTTTGTGGTGTCTACCTTTGATTCAATAGTTTAGAGTGTATTAGCCTACTTTTTCTATATATCTGTGTAATAAGAATTGGTAATGAAAAAATGCTGAAGAAAGGATGGTATGTCAAAATTGTTTTTTCTGCAGAGTAACATGGATAACAGGAAAATTTTCATTAAGATTTATTTCAAAATAAAATATTTAATTTCAAAGTCCTTTTGATTTTTTTTTTGTGCAAATTTTCCACTGGATTTTTATGTTACCTCATGATATCTTGCAATGAGTATGTAGTGTTTCTGATCATTCTTTTTGACTTCTTGCTGTCTTAATTTATTCCTGAAAGTGTGGTTTTTTGTCTGTTGGTAGAGGAAAGAAGCCTTGTATTCAAAATTGCTCTGAAGGGTTCTTCCTGGCCCTACATTTTACAACATATCTTTGTTTGAACTTTGTTCTACAGTGATTCTATGCAGTGAGAGACAGTAATTGATTTGTCCTAGCCTTAACAGGCTGGACACTCTTTCTCTCTCTTTCTTCCATCTGTTTTTTCTGGTGAACAAAAGACACTGAAAAATGAAAGTTTTTTGGGTTTTTTAGTGTTCTAATACCTCTGTCAGTTCTGGCAGAAACATTTTGCCCTTATCAGCTTTAATGGACATCAGAATACAGATGCATGTTTAAAATCTGTGACAAAGTATCAGTCAATGAATTTTTAACAAAAGCTTTAGGCAACAGGAGAACATTGCATATACTAATTTTAATAGCTAGAAAAAAAAGTAAAATTAAATAAATAAAAAAATACTAGAATCCCACATCTATGAAACAAATTAATAGAATTATCACTTGCCATGCCTTGGGAAAAATACTGGGAGAGGAGACATTAGGATTATTTTTACTGTTAAAGTAAAATGGAGACATTGCATTTCCATTTCACATTTGAAAAGGGTTTACTTGTTTAACTACCTATGTAAAAAAATTGTTCTTCAAAACACAGAACTGCTTAAATAGCTTAGCAGAGTAAAATCAGCAATTTTTATTCATAAATTAAAGATGAAAAAGGTTCTTGTGTGTGTGTCTGTGTGTGTATCTGTGTGCATGCACACATGCTTTTGCATGGGTTTATGAAAATCTTGCTGCCCAGTGCATGCATATTTACGTGCATGTGCTGAGGCTTGGTGTTTCAAGTTCACATGATTTAAGAGCACAAAGCAAAGCTATTTTAACCCAGTTTTACAAGATTTTTTTTCTCTTTTCTTGCTTCTTTAGGGGCCTTCAAAATCACTTCAAAAGTTAATTTGTTACTCCTTGACTACAGGAGGAAAGATTGCTGCCTATAAACATTTCCACAACTGGTGATATCCTTGTGACCACCTGTTTAAACGCTGTCTGGGAATTGGGCAAGTTTCTAATTTACTTCCTTTAAATGAAAAACTAAATACCAAGAAGCCTTCTCCAGAGGAGCAGGATGGAGAATTGCCTCCCTGCTGTTCGTTCTTCAGTCCCTGTTCTTGAAATTCAAGGGCTTTTATATAGATATGTGCTGGTAAATAATACAGGAATAATTCTGTATTTGTTACTGCTACAATAATTTTCTATTGTGTCTTTCAGTATCTTTTCATCTTTTTTCTGGCATCCTTCACACCAGAAACTTTTTTATTGTAGCTTACAAGAATTTTCATCACCTGAACTGGAAAATTTCAGTAAAATATATTGTAACTCTAGGGTGTTTTATTCTGTATGAAATTGAGACCATGCTATTAGTCTTTCTAAAAATTTTATTCTAGAGATTAAACTTATATACCTCTTTGAAGCTCCTCTCAAATTATCTTTTTCACTGTCCTGGCTTTATACAGTAGGAAACTGACAATATTCATATGAGTGGCAATGCTAGAAATGAGAAGTGATAGGGAAAGGGGAATTTACCTTTCATATTTTCAATATATTTCAGGAGCTTGATTCTTATAAAACTTTATAATCACTACAAGAAAGACAGTGTATTTTTTTAACGGTTTGATAATTCCAGTGGATTTCATATGTTAGTACTTTTTTGCTTGATGATAAAACAACACATATATACCAGAAACTTATCTAGCCTTTCTTGAATGTTTAAGTTTCTTCATTCACATGCTGTGTATTTTAACAAATGAATAGGTTCATTTTCTTTGTTTCCTGTGTGCAGACAAGTATGATTTGCAGGAAAATGTGCTGGCCAGGGATACATTGTGAATAACTGACATGAATTGGTCTCGACTTGTGTTAATGATGATTGTCTTAAAATATGTCAAAGAGCTGCTGTAGTTTGTTAAGTATTCATTATGCTAATTTTCATGATGACCTTCTACAAAGACTCAAGATATGACTACAAATATAAATTTAGAAAACTTTTATTCTGGTAACATTATTGCTGTTGTACATTTGGGGCCAAATTTCAAGGAGCAGAAAATGTGACAATTTACTTTCAAGGTGCTTGTGAAGAACTCTGTTACTGAGAATCAGAGGGGTAAGGTGAAATGAAAGGTGAAAAATAGAAAGCTTTTCAAATCAATTTCTCTTTTGGGGTTGTATGCATGTAGGTAACTTCAAATTGTACTAAGGGATAATTCTAAAAGTTTCCTGTCATTTAAAGAAAATAAGCACTTGGGTTTCAAAACAGAAAAATTGTAATTTCTCCCAGCTTGGCCAGAGAAGTTCGTGGCCAAAACTTAATTCTGTGCATTGGGATAATTGCAATAACACTAGTGCGTATGACACACTCAAACTGTTAGTTTCTTCCCTACCATGGCTTCTGCTAACTTCAGGTCAGTATGCATTTTACCTTTTACCATTATCATTTTGTCTTCTGTGTCACATAAAGAAGCAACAAACTCTTTAAATTGTTTTTATTAGAAGAATTATTAATTCACTGCAATTTATTTGATATCTATCCACATTTGCTTGAAAGTTGTGACTGTTGGCAGATGCTTAAAGAGTAGACCTGACAAAGTCATATAAAAATCTGCTTTCTTGCTTTGATTCTGAATTCAGAGATTACCAAGTTTCAGATTTTGACGGCTGGAGTCTCCATGTGCTACCCTGGTATGACTAGCAGCGGTCAACAACCCAGTCTGGCAGGACCACAGATTGCACACAGAAGCTCTGTGCTGGTTACATTTGAATATTTAATATATTTAAGATCTCTCCAGGCAAAAGTGCAAAAATAATTTTAAATATTGACTGTTAATTTAATTATGATGCACTTCAAAGCATGTCTAGCCATGGTCAGGAGAGCTGTGTCTTTGCTTCAGCCTTTCTAACATTTTTAGTAACTGAATTTTGAGGTAGATATCAAGAAGAGTGAGAGATGTAAGAGATCATTAACTTTTACAAGATCAATTAATAAACTCCAATAAGTGTCCTGCGTAAAGTACATTTGTTATGAATGTTGACCGTTTTTAGCTTAGTGAATCATTCAGGATGTTTAGTTACTGAATCATTCAATTTTCAATGAATCATTCAGATAATGATGGTAAAAGGTGTCTTTATTATTTGCTAAGTAGTTCAGATACATTACCAGAGAGAAGCTGCTGGTTTGAAAGGCTTTTTACTTTTTGTCATTATATACTGTTCTTCTAGTCATACAATAAACATGTTCTTAATCTGCAAAACTTCACAGAATGCGTTCAGATGCTGCCGTTGCTTTTATGAGTTCTAAGAAGTCATCTTAAAATTTGAAAACAATTAATAGTATGAAGGTAAAAATTATAGCAAACCAAGACCTGGGATTTCATTCAAATGAAAAAACCAAAAATTAAAAATCAACCAACCAACCACCAATACTTTGTTTCTTTTTTGTTGTTGTTGTTCGAGGACCAGACAGTGCCACAGCTTCAGTTCTCCATACTGAGACCCTTGACCACTCCTTATCACTTTAGGAGAAGGAGTTTGTAACCCTGCGGATGGCCCTGCTCCTGTCCACCTCTCAGGCATGGAGGCTAAAGGCGTCTAAATTCCCAGCTAAGACTGCTTTGGCTTCTGTTTGGAGTGCTATAGACAGGGAGAAGTGTAGTCAGTCACTTGCTCACGTGTTTTTGTCATCTCTCCAGCAGTGAACTGTAGGGATAAGCAAAAACTCTTCAAGGACTTCCTCCCCAAAATCAGAACTACTTAAAGAACTTGTCTTTAAAGTCTGCACCTTTGCATATCAGGGATTTTTAGAATAATTGAACATCTTGGGATTGCAAAATCCTGCCTAATTGGTCAGCAGAATTATGATTGAATTTGGTCATCCCCAAAACCCACGTGAACCCCAGGTTAGCTCTTGTGAAGGTGCTTAGGAGAAAGTGTGTATGTATTTAGCAGATCTCATTTCCCTTTTGTCTGTATGTGGATTCTCTGTATGTAATTGTGCTGTGGCCCTAAAGAATAACAGGGAGTAATTTTTTAAACAAATTGTTTCTTACGACCAGTTCCAGGTTTGTTGCACATGTTGGAACAGGTGAGATATTGGGTAGTTTTACCTAGGCAATAAGATTACACATGGTGAAATGTTACTGCATGAAAGAACAAGGAAAATCCATATTTCATCCATATAAAATCCATTTAAAATCAATGTGTGGGGTTTTTTGAAACCTTTTGCTATTTCCATACTGATCATGAACAAAAGGTGGTGGCAGCCTATCTACAACTGATGTATATTTACTTTGTTTTTCTGCACTTGCAAATTTATATCTCTTGGTGGTTTTGTGACTATCTGAGTACTGAAAAAAAATAGTATTATTCTCATTACTGACTAGAAAAATATTTTTTATTCTCTTAAATAAAGCAAATTAGTAAAAAGCTATATTTGAATGTTTATTGCCATTTTAACAGGTGCATTGAGTATAAATGATAGCAGCATCAATGAATAAATTAATCATAATTAGCACTCTGTTTAAAAGACTTTTCTCATCAAAGATGTAGATGTTATAATTAGAGCTCCTAATTTTAAAAAAGGAAGAATATTTATTAACACATATCTGATGCTTTGGAGAGAAAAATAAAGAGAAATATGTATTCTAGAGCAAATTTACTTTAATAACGCGAGAATTACAGTTAAAGTACTCTCAAAGATGTAAATTAAAAATGTGTGTCCATTTGCTTTAATTCAGTTGTATATCTCCCACTTAACTTTAAATTTGAGCAATGTAACATAACCTGAATAGCATAGATATCTTTTCCATTCTAAGCCACATGAAATGAAAATTGGGTGGCGTTTATATGACTCAAATGCCGCACTAAGTGACGTATATTCCAAAAACGTGTCATTTTTACGACCAAGACAAAAATTTTCATCATGTAGCCTTTGAAGAATCTGAAATTCTGGTCTTTTATGTCTATTCAGATTAGATTCATAAAGTTCCTTGGAGCCATTCCCATTCCTGGTGCCGTTTCAACTCACAAAGCGAGGGATCTTTATGCTTAGTGCTCATACGGGGATGGGCACATGCAGAACACCACGTTTGTCACATGTAGTCACTGCCAAAATGGTCAGGTGGAAACAATTTTCCTGTCCCCATGCATGCAACGGGTCAGTCTCCCTAAGAGTTGTCTCCCCGTCAGCAAAAGATCAGATGTGACTTCAAGCATAAGAAGAGAGAAACCCAGTTTTGTTTCATAAACATCCTGTCTGTGGTCACATGTCATCCAAATCCTGTAGGGTTGGTAAAAAAACAAGCAAGTAATAACATAAATTGATATGTCAGTTGCCTTGGTAATAGTTATTATGCCTACAGGTATTTAGTTATTAAAGAATAAATCAATGAAACACAAAACCCAGTTTGCAACCTCACAATGAAAGATTGGGTTGCTTGGTTGGGGTAGTTTTGGGGTTTTTTGGTTTTGGTTGTTTGGTTTTGGTTTTTTTTTTTTCCTTAACTAGATCTGCCGTTATTATAAAGAAACTTATTAATTCACAATGGCACAATCTGAATTAGTTTAGTTTTGGGAAAAAATGCGTGTCATATTTGTCTCAGAACAGAAAACTGTGCAAGAGCTCAGTTAAGAGACAGGACAGAACTACAAATGAGTGTTCATTTGAAACTATATACACGAGTTAAGTGACTAGATAGCAAACCAATTTATGAATAATCCCTTAAAGCAGATCCAGAGGCTACAGCACAATCAATAATGAATAGCAGGTCTCAGTTTTACATTTATTAAAAAACTCCAACAAACTAGTCGTAGTATGTGGATCAGCTAAAGCTATTTCTATAGCAAATTCCTTTAGGCAGAACCTTCTCAGTGGGGAAGTTCTGTCTCTAATGACCAGATTAAATAAAATACATGCCAAACCATTCTCAGAGAACACTGTAAATCTCAAATTTTGCAAAAGTTTCTCTCCAATTAAAACAAAAAATCATTTAGTGAGTAACACTGACATTTTCAGTTATTGTGTAGTCAGTGGGATAAAACTAAAAAAATGTAGATAGGATGAGGAAAAAAAATTATATAAACATATAATCGATATAAAATTTAGATGCACATTAGATAAGTCTAAATGAATTAAACAATGAGGCATGGTGATTTACTACTTTAAGCTTCACTTCTCCTAGTAGAACAGAAAATAAACCAGAAAAATAATTATTATTTTTCCTAACCAGACATGTGTTTTGCAATCCCTCAAATAATGCCACATATTTCAACATACATCTGGCATACCAAATTTCTATTACATCATTTGATTTGCAAACAAGAATGAAATTTTTCTTCTGATTAAAATTCTTTGCTAGCATATATACAGTTCTACCATCCAAACTGCTTTTTTTTTGATCAAAATCAAGTTTCAAGTAAGTGTTTGGAAGTTCAGAATATTCATTTTGAGTTGCCTGGGTACCAGCTACTGTTTCAAACTCATCACCGACTATCAATTACTATGCTCTTATATAAACAGTAATAGTTGATTCTGAACGCTTTTTAAAAATGCAGCCCTTCCTTTCAGAAACAGACCTTTCCCACTGCATTAGGACTACTGTTTATTTTTTTATTATTTCATTAAATCAGCTAAATCAGCTGTATTTGAATATACTGTTGAGGTCACTGGGCCAGCTGGTGAGCCAGGGAGTTCTAAAGTGGCTGAGGCCAGCTGGTGGAAAAACTCAGGCATTTGAAAAATACCCTCTTACCTCTGTAAAGGAAAAGCCTCTCCCACAAGTCCATGCATTGGAATGTAACCTTACCCCCCAGACTGTTGAAGAAAAACTACCTCTCCCAGCAGCCTGTGGCTGCTCCCTTGCCTGGTCCCCTGCCCCTTCCCCCTGCTCCTTGGCTCCCTTCCCTGTCCCTGCCTGTGTACCGCCGCCGTGCCCTCAGATGAGAACACTGTGTAAAGGCATCTGAGCACCTTGTGTCCTCTTCGCTGCCCCCCTCTGCGGATGGATAGACCTGGATCGTGGAACACGGGCTAGCAGAGTGCCCTCCCTGGCTCCTTGTCTCTGGTAATATTGAGCTATCCGGTTAAGGTGTGGGGTGCGTGCTACCAGCGCCTTTCAGCGGTACAGGGCAGAAAGAGGAGTTTGCTAGCAGCCAGTCTGCACCTGAATTGTCCCTCTCAAGAGGCAATTTGGGGTACACAGCAGCTACCTCCGACCGCCCTATAACCCCCACAACCTTAATTTATTTTATAACATACTATAAGTAACTTCAGTATTTAGTGCAGTTAATGATTGAAAGTTCGTTTTCAAAAGTGTAAATACATTTGGATAATTAAATATTGCATTTTTTTTCAATCAAGCAGAAAATTATTTCTTTTTGTATTCCTGATTAAAGTTCCCTAAATCTTGTCTCTCCTTCCCAAACATAGAGGTTGTATAAATGCAAAGTACTTGCTGAAGATTAACCCCCTAATGGAAATTGAACCCTGTCTTTATGCCCTGTCTCTGTTTATCCCTGCAGTCACTATTATTTCATGTCCCTCAGATATCCCAGCCTGTGTTCTCCACAAATTCCCACTAGTTTGCAGCTCTGCAATCAATTATTTTTTCATCACATTTACATAATTCACTCTCGTGACAGGAAATCAGAAGGGAAGTGAATCGGTTTTCTCTGAAAGAAGTTTTAAGGGTGAACAGATGAGATTCTCAGATGGACTTTGAAATATTTTAATGAAGCAATTAAAATAAAACCTGGTGAAGGCAGGCTGTTAAAAACAAAGATTATTTTAAAGCTGCTTAGTCGTTAGCGCACTCAGTGTGCACTGCAGTTTTATGTCTGGGAGTGGCAAGCTCATGCAGTCAAATATTACAGGCAGTATTTGCACTGGTTTTCTAAACCTTGGTGTAAAAGTGAAACCTGCTCATGAACTCAAAAGAAAGATTGTAGAATATCACTTAGTTATCAATCTGATGTGTAAGGGAAGACTGAATTTTAACTGTCGATTAACTTGCAATGTTTGAAAAGGATACGTCCTGGAGATCCATTTCCAGTTTAATCACAGGAACACTACTTTGAAGTGCCTTCTTAAGAAAACATGCAAAAGATATATTATTATATCAAGGGGAAGCACCAGAAGGTGTTGCTTGAAGAAACTTGAGCAGTGAAATGACTGTCCATTCCTACATATAGGTTATAGATAAAAAAATATTTGCTCCGATTGTGTTACAATCAACTGGTAATATGACCTGATCATATCCTTGAAAAAAGGCCTTTACTACAAAAAAGAGGAAAGGTAACTTTATGTAAATAGTCTATAAAGATAATTTACATATTATTCTTTGGGAAATATATTTTATTTTTATATTATGATGTCACAACTTTTATTTCCTTGAGCAAATGAACCAATATTGCCTATTTTAAAATGTAGGGTTCATTTAGGTATTTGTACTGGACCTGGTTAGGACAGAGTCAATTTCCTTCATAGCAGCTTGTATCATGCTGTATTTTAGATTTTTGATCAAAGCAGAATTTACACAGCATCAAGGCCTCCCTCGTATATCACTCTGCCCCTACAGTGAATAGACTGGGAGGGGAGAGGGTGTGCAGGGAAGGGACACAACTGGGCAGATTACCCAAAATAACCAAAGAGATATTTCATAATATATAGTAACATGATCGGCATTGAAAGGAAAAAAAGTGTGCTTACCTACTTTTCATTTGGAAACTGGATATTGGTCTGACCAAATGAGATTCTGAGTGATCACTTTTGTATCACTTGTTTAGTTTTTAATCCTTCTTCTTCCACTTACCATTCACCTATTAAAGTGTTTTTTGTTTGAATTTCTGTTTTATTCTGACCCCCCAATTTTTCTTGGTTTTGTTCTCTCTTTTTCCTCCATTCTGCTGGAGGAGGGAAGTGAGTTACTCTATGCTGCCTATCCTCAGCAGAGTTAATCCACAACAGTATATTAAAAAGAAGATGCACATGTTTTAGAGCAAGAATTTCTGAGAGTAAGAACACACAGTCAGATATTAATTCATATTAATTCACCAAATGCATTTCTGGCTACTGTGGAATATGAGCTTAAGACAAGTAAATGAGGGTCTAAACAGCAGTACCTACACGATACTCTAGGACTCGAGTCACATACAAAGACTCATCTGGTATGACCTTAGCAAAACATTGAAAAACTTCTGAGCTCAGGACTTAACCATATTGAATTATTAACATGTAAAAAGGCAAGAAAATATTATAACACTGTCTAAATGTCCTCAAATTTCTGTAGTCAGTGTTCTCTGTATGGTTTGCTGTACTGGTCTGAGTTCCCATGCCCTCTTCTGTGCATTGCCATTCAACTGAGCCTACTTCTCAGGAGAGAAAGTTTTCCATTTAATTGAATTTAACTCTCTGGAAAAAGATTATAATATCATCATAGATACATCATGGAACTGCACATTTCATTTCGATGTGGGGTGCACTTGGAAAACAGTTAACCAGAGTTATAGTAGAGAATTTTGCCCAAATTAACAAAACATTATTAGAGGGAAAATGCATTTAGATTCACATATGGAAACAAATCACTTTCTTCCAAATCACAAACAAGTTTCTAATATAAATTTCATACCCAAGTGTATAGAATGCTGGTCTTAGTTATGTGTTCAGTACATTAATTAAAGAGAATGAGACTGGTATCAGCTGATGTGATCAAGAGGGACTAGTGAAATCATCATTAAAAATATTTTTTGAGTAGTATTTGACAACATTGATTTTAGTGGAGAAGAGCTTTAACTACTAAAATTATTTCTTACATTACAGGCACAGGTCTGTTGGCCTGAAAACAGCTGTAAAATTCACATTGAAATTGTGCAGCTGAAAAAGATTTAACAAAACTAGCTCTGGTAGCAGAAGCAATGCAAGAAACAAATAGGTTTTCTTATCGTTTAAATCAGCTTAAATTGTCTGCATTTGTTTCACTTGTGTCTGCAAACTTTTTAAAGAAGTAAATGCTACACAAAACATTAAAACATAATGTTGTCAGTTTTACATCAGTTTAGTTAAATCAATGTAAAATCACAACTTCAATCTGGGACAATTCTGTGAATCGGTTAGGCCCAAATGTAAGGTAATAAAGTAGCTTCATTATGCAGATACCAGGATTGACACTGAGTCCTTACAGTTTCTTGCAAAATTCTGCAAGTGTTCCATTGATTAGGGACTATATCCCACAGGATAGACTGAGCGTACTTTGATGTACTGTTTCTGGGGAGGCAGAACATACACTCTCTTTGTAATCTTCTTTCAACACAGGTTTTTGGTCAAACTTTGTGTACTTAAATCAAACAGAAAGTACCATATGAGATGGTGGCTCTCTGCCATTTCCTCTGTTGTTTGCTTTTTATTACCCATGCGCCCCAGTACTCTACTCTTGAATAAAGAGGAGATTAATAGCTTTGCCTGTATTTTTTTCATATCCTGTCCATCTTTCTTCAGCAAATGTGTTTAATACATGTTTAGTTTGGATGAGAAATGTGGTAACCAGTGTCTTTGCCTTGGTCATTTACATGTAGAAAAATATAAGAAAACATCATTTGTCTATGACATGATGTTGAATTAATGTTTTTGATACTGCTGTAAACACTTGTCCATTAACTTATGTGCAAGGATCACTCTTAATCGCTGCTCTTAGAGTACATGCACTTCAGAATACATTTCTGTGGGGTCTTCTTCAATGTTAGACATTTTTGACCTCTACTTCTCTTTTCATTGGTGTTATTTCTCTTTCTGGAGTTGTGAATCCTGGTTTAATAGCGTAAGAGATTTCAGATAATGAACTGCTTTCATAGACCAGGCAGCACAGACACTTAAATTTTTCTTTTACTCTTCTGCCTTGCCCTTCAGGCAATTTTCAGTTCATAGAAGACTGGTTCACATCCAGATGACTTCAAGTTATTCTTTGAAGCCAGATTTCCTCAGGCCCCATATCAAATGCTTTTGTAAGCTCCTCTTGTACTACATATGGCATCTTCCCCTTTGTCCATGGACTCCTTTACGTTCTTCCCTCCTATGGTGAGGGTCAATGGAGTGAGTGGAAGCTGAAACAAGCTACCACAAAGAGTAGGTTTTCTGACTCTTTCTGCTGAAGTCTGTTCTCTTGAGTTTCCTCGGGTTTTTTTTTATCTCCTTATACTTTCCTGGTAGCATAACAGACTATACTTCCTTTAAAAAAATCCTTTTCTGCTTAATACATTTTTGATTTATACTCTCTGTGGTTCAATGATACTGATTTACAATTTTTCTCATGTCCCTAGTAGCTATTGAGGACTCAATTCTAGAGCCAGTTCTGTTCAACAGGTTTATAAATGATCTGTATGTGTTAGTTGAGCGCACAGTTAATAAAGTTGTTGATGGTACTAAACTGGGAGGTGCTGTTGACTCCCTCAAAGGACTATAAGAGAGTGGTCAAACACTTGCACAGGCTTCATAGAGAGGAGATCAATGCCCCATGCCTGTCACTGCCTCAAAAGGAGGAATTTGGATAATGCCCTTCCTAACATGCTTCAACTTCTGGTCCTCCCTGAGTAGGTAAGGCAGTGGGACTAGGCTATTCTTGTGTCTTCTATTCTATTCTATTCTATTCTATTCTATTCTATTCTATTCTATTCTATTCTATTCTATTCTGTTCCATTCCATTCCATTCTATCCTGTTTTATTTCTGCTCTTCTGTAATTCAGCATCCTATGTCAGGAAAGAGGCATAATTCAGCTCAATATGGGATAGACTGTGCACAAAAACCTACATCTGAAAGTCTTTATACTAAAGGTATAGAAAACAGACACATTTCAAGAATGTGTCCTGGTCAGGTCATTATATCTGTGGTTACATTTTTAATTTTTTTTTTTCTCTTCTTGTCTCTTCTTGCCTTGTACTAGCTTTTCTGACTAGTATTTGTAATTTGCCACTTTTCAATCTCAGTATACACTACTTCTGAAAAGGGAAGTGTGTATGACCAATATGCTATCATAATGTGTTACCATAACATGTTTCTTTTTACCATTGCCACAGTTTTCTATTATTCTTTTTCTTTTTTTCCTTTCCTTGTAGCCAATCTCCACCCTATTAGTTTCTCTTGTCAATACTTATCTCTGTGATGTATTCACATCTGTTTATGTGTTTTACCTTTAACTCACCTGCTTTTTGAGTCTCTCCAGCTTCTGCACAAAGAAATTGATCTATCACTTATTCTTTGTTGCCACTTTCTTGTTCATGAAGATACGGGAATACCAAGCTGTACATCTTCTGTATCAGTTATACTACTGGGAAACATTGTGGGCCATCTAGTAAAAGAATAATTTTAAAATGTGCAGTGTAAAAGTAACTTTGTTCCATTTTAACTCTCTAGGGTAACCAGATTCAAACAACCAGCTGACATGTAATATAGCAAGCCAGTAACGAGTTATTCACATATTCAGATTCCATTTAATTTTAAGTCCCAAGCACAAATGAAAACTTTTTTTTTGCAAAAAGGCCATATATTTTTATGTTTGCATCCCCGCATATTTAAATTTGAGTCCCTGTGACTGTCTAAAACACTGGTATGATCCACTGCCAAGGGTCTCAAAAAACCACATCATATATTGGTGACAAAATGAGGATTCATGTTCCACTAACTAGACGAGTTAAAGCATGTTTTGTTTGGGACTAAATCTGCTGTTGCTGAAAATAGCTGCTCTTAGGTCTGCAAATTATTCATATATGCTTCAAATTTCTGTAAAGATGTCGAATGTTTAAAATCATAATCTGAGGCAAATATCAGTATTTGCAGGGTGCTAGAGTTTACCACATTGGCTGCAGTCTGATCTCTGTCACAGACACATTGTGCAGTCACATTTTTAGAAAGAAGAAATAAATACAGTTATTTATGTCCTGTTAAGGGCTTCTGGCCTCAAGAATTTGCGAGCTGACATTTCTCATGGGTTTTGCAGTTCAGGTTGTCCTTTCTCTGAACTCCCTCACCAATTCATGCATTTTTTCTGTTGCTTACTGAGTTCAATAGGATTTGAAGCCACAATGTGTGTCAAATACTGCAATTTTTGAGTCTTCGCTTGTTTTTAAAACATCTGTAATTATCAATTCTGCCATAGCTACCAAACTTTTTTTTCAATTCTGGTGTATTTATTTGGAAGACAAGGCCGTTTTCCTATTTTCTCCTAAAGTGTCCTTGGAGTGGAATGTTTTGAAGGATGATAGCAGGCTATCCAGTCTCACACTGCTCCATGCTTTCAATTGCAATCTCACAATGTCAAGAAATATATTATTTGGAGTCTTCAATTTAGGTGCTTTAAAAACGAAGGTCTAATTCAATGAATTGTTTGAGCCTGGCAGACAACTAAATCTGTTGAAGTAGTCTGGGCACAAGGTTGCTTTTAAACAGCACTGAGTCTGACCTTAAAACTGTTACAAAAATAAGCTTTGTAGAGGCATCATAAAGCTTACCAACAGTTCTTCAATAATGGTGTCAAATGTTGTTCAACACACCCTTGTATACATTTCGAATTGTGTTTATTTCTACTGCTACTTACTCTGAAATTTTCCCGAAAAGAATATAATTAAAAATACAGTATGTGCTTGTTTGAAAAAGTCTTTAAAACTATTTCAATTATAGTATATGTATCTGTTTCCTTGACAGAGAAAATCAGGCAGTCCCTGCTCCTCTCAGCTAATTGTTCTGTCAAAATAGGCATATTCATTGCAGTGGTACTGAGAATTAACATACATTGTATTTCTTGTAAGTCTGGTTTCTCTGGGCTATACATATTTATTCCATTGCTTTCTGCCTGTCATGGTCAAATGAAAGAGAAAGCTGATATTTTGTTTGCATTAAAATCTTGCCTAAGTTTAATGAAGATGAGCTCTAGTCCTTCTTCTGCTGAAAGAAAAGCCTCTGTGATGTGTAATCAATACAGACTCTTCCCTACCATCTTGGCATATAGCCATGTCAGACCAACACTGAACAGGCTTACCCATGTGTGAAGATAAATCCAAGATCCTTTGCCCAGCTGATATTCTAAAGTGATGCTGTGAGCACAAAATTAAAGAACTGTTTAGGTGACAGTAGCAGCAACAGAGGAAAGGAAAAGGAAACTGACACAAAGGAAAAAAAATAACCCTGGTTAGTAAGAAACTTAGCACTTTCTAAAACTGTAGAACAGGCTTTGAAATTAAGATATCGTGCCAGTTTGATCACTTTAAAGCAAGTAACAAAAAAAGAAAGGCAATCAGAGTTTTCTAGCAGAAATTATTTTTCTTTCAGGGGAAAGATGGCTTAGTACTTCTTTTGTGTTTCCCCATTACCTTGCCTAAGACAGGCATTGAACCTTTGCCTTCAAAAAAGAGAATTTAATTTATCATGTGAAAGAATGTATTGGTCTCACTTTTATAGGAAGTAATTATTATAGAAAAGTATTGTTCTGAAAGTTTTTTCACATGATTCTGTACAGTGCAAAAAGGCTTTTCTCATGAAAAAAGAGAGTCACATTGTGATTCTTATTTTCTGTCCTGCTCCAAAAACGCAGAGCATCTTTTAAAGGTTTCATACATGTTCACATTTTCATATATATGCTAGTCCTTAATTCCTAAAAAAAAAAAAAAATATGTCATTTTGAACATCTAAGAACAGAACTAGCTTAAGTAGTAGCCAGCAAGCAATCAAAAGAAATTGGTTTATTTTCTCATCTACCTTGTCTTCATTATAGCCTCAAGTTAATCACAGAATAATAAAATCATAGAATGGGTTGGGTTGGAAAGGACCTTAAAGATCATCCTGTTCCAACCCAGCTGCCATGAATACTTTCCACCAGACCAGGTTTCTCAGAGCCCCATCCAGCCTGGCATTAAACACTTCCAGGGATGGGGTATACACAGCTTCTCTGGGCAACCTGTTCCTGTGCCTCACCACCCTCTCAGTAAAGAATTTCTTCCTAATTTCTAATCTATACCTCTTCTCTTTCAGTTTTTCCTGAAAAAGGTTACTTAACCACTTCACATTAAAGATTAAAACTACTTAATACAGGAAGAAGCATTTTTGGTTTCCAAATAGTAATGAATAAAGCTGGGATCTTGGAAATTCTTAGTCACGTTTCTCATTGACTTCATGTTTGCAGGGTCAAGTGTTAAGGACAGAGCTCAAAGAGGTGTTGGAGGTTTTGCAGAACCTGCGTATGTTGGTGTCGGCAAGAAACACAGATCTGTTGGAGTGGGTCCATGGGAAGGCCACAGAAATGAACCAAGGCCTGGAGCACTCTTTCTGTGAAAACATGCTGAATGTTTGGTTTTTCAGCCTGGAGAAGGCTCTGGGGAGACCATATAGCAGCCTTCCTGTACTTAAAGGGGGTTTTAAGAGAGACAAATTTTTCAGCAGTACCTTTAGAAAAATTTGCAATGACTTTAAACTAAAACTAAAAGATGGTAGATTTGGGCTAGATGTAAAGAAATATTTTTTCTTAAAAGGTGGTGAAACACTAGAAGAGATTGCCCAGAGAGATGGTAGATGTCTCATTGCTGGAAACACTCAAGGTCAGGTTGGAAGAGGTTATGAGCAGCCTGATCTAGTTCCTGTCCATGACAGGACTAGATGACCTTTAAAGGTCCCTTCCAACCCAAATGACTCTAGGATTTTATGATTCTATGATTCTATTATTCTATGTAGTTGAGTATAGGCTATTACTATATGAAAAAAATTTCCAGGGCCTACTCATAACTAGTTTGATGTCTTTTACAGAAAAATCTATATTTATTACAAGAGGTAAAATCCTATTTTATTGTGTGAATAAATATGAAGCTTGCCGGTGAGAAGTGGGAGAGAAGCTGTCTAAGGGCACAGTGTCTATTGATTCTGATTTCAAAAAAATAAAGGTGTTACATTTTCAGTATTTTTATACAAATATTTATACCATATGTAAACAAAAGTGGTGGTCTGTATTACTGTGAAATGTATTATGATGGCCAGATTGAACACAATCACAGAATCACAGAATATGCTGAGTTGGAAGGGACCCACAAGGACCATTGAGTCCAACCCCTGGCCCTGCACAGCACCATCCCCAAGAGTCACACCATGCGCCTGAGAGCGTTGTCCGAATGCTTCTTGAGCTCTGTCACGCTGGGGCTGTGACCACTTCCCTGGGGAGCCTGTTCCAGTGCCCAAACACCCTCTGAGTGAAGAACTTATTCCTAAAATCCAACCTAAACCTCCCCTGACACATCTTCAGGCCATTCCCTTGAGTCCTCTCACTGAGCACCACAGAGAAGAGATCAGTGCCTGCCCCTCCTCTTCCTGAGGAAGTCGCAGACTGCAATGAGGTCTGTCCTCGGTCTCCTCCAGACTGAATAGACCAAGTGACCTCAGCTGCTCCTCATATGGCTTCCCCTCAAGGCCCTTCATCATCTTCATTGCCCTTCTTTACACACTTTCAAATAGCTTAATATCTTCCTTATATTGTAATTAATTGTAATTGTATGTCTGTCTTATAATATCTTCAAATAAATTTGGTTTTTTTTTTGTATTTAACATTGTTCTTTTTTGTCTACTGGAAGCATATAGTCTAGAATATTTCCTTTTAAAACATTTACTACCTAGAGTTTGATTTCCAAATGAGATTTTTTAAAATTGTTATTATTATTATTATTAGTTTTCTAGGTCTCATTTGTGTACGCAATTGATTTAAGTTTTAGCAGGATCTCTGCTTCAGTTTGGAACAGCAACCTGGAGGACAAGTCTCAGATTTAGGGACCTGTTAAACATAAATGCAGTTCATAGGATGCTGAGGAAAATGGTTGCTTAATTCAGATTTCTGGAGTTTAAAAGAGCTGAATCAAAGCCTTCTTCACAAGAGACAGAAAAGAAATTAATTTACCCTCAGGCAAATATCTTATGATGACCTACATTTTGATTATTGAGAATAAAATTAATGAACAAGGAGATAATATAAAGCACTCTGTACATGAGTTGTCAAAAGACTTCTTTGGGGATGTGCTTTTTGTATTACTATCTAATTATGGTTTTGTTTTTAGATTCCTTTTTAAATTTATTAAGCAAATGTTATTACCAATGATAGCCTAAAACGGCATGAATCAAATTTGTAGCAAGTACATTGCACAATAAAATGTCTTCCATAAAATAAATTCACTGTTAGGAAAGCTTTAAATTTGCATAGATCTCATAATCTTAAAGGATTTTATGCAAGAAACATTAATTTTAGGGAAAAAACACCTCTGCAAGACATTTGCTTCTGTTCAGGTAACTATGTATTATAGTTATAATATTGTTGTATCTTAAAGAAATTTAGAGAAATACCTAAAAAAATGTTAAAAATAAAAGATAATTACTATACTACCAGACATATATCAAGAAATATTAGGAGGAAATAAGAATGGGATTAATTACTTTTTAAAGTATGCTAACTTGGAATAAGTGGAATTATTATGTCTAAAAATATGCCCTATTCCTTGTTAATTCTGAAAAACATAGTTATTTCTTAGAATGTGATTCAGTTTACCTTCAGTAGTTTTTAGTTTCAATATTTCAATAACTTGCATATTGGTCCTGCTATCAACCTTTATAATTTTACAGAAGCTTCAAGCAGAGAAAATAAGTATTAAGACTATAATGAATGTATGACATCTGGATTTCAATTATGTAATTTAATAAATCATATTTGCTGTACTTCCTTTAAAAAATTGTGAAATAAGTATTTTGTCATTAAAAAAAAAAAAGGAAAAAAAACCCAAGAAATTTTCACAAACATTTTTACTTATGTCCTCACAATTTCAGTTTGGGTATTATGGACTAATTCCATATATCCTTTGGTAGTTAATTACCCTGATTTCAAGTAATGAAAATTATTTTCCCAGCTTTTCATCATATAATGTATACTGCTTAATGAGTTTTGATATATTTTCGTACTGGAAAGGATGAAAAGACGTGCTCAGTGTTGTACTGAGAATTTCTCTAATTTAAAAAAACCACAAACCATATACTGGATAATATAATACATTAAAATATATCTGAAGCATTGAAAAAAATCCCCAAACAAACAAACCATCTTTCTCAAAATCTTTCTACGGCAGGCCAAAGAGAAACACAGAGAAATTTGAATTATGTGTTTAAGATCAGAAAGCAAGTAACTTCAGGTCTGATAATAGAATGTTATTTTTGCACTGCAATATCTTTCTGCTGTCTCTTCTTCATAGACTTAAAGGAAAATACAGTCACGTATTAAAATCAGTGTTACGTAGATTATTGCTGCAATTATTTTAAACAGTAATGTATCAGTCTTAAGGAAAGACCATCGTTAACAAATCCACTCCAAGTTACAAAATAAAAACCATGAGGATTAATTTTAAGAAATATATTAGAGAAATAAAAGAAAAAAGTATTCTTCCAGGTTCGGAGAGAAAAACAATGGGTCAAGGCATTTACATGTAATTTTTAAAATTTGAACAAAACAGAAGACAAGAAATAAAAACTTGATGTTCTCTCTGTAGAGTGTTGTAAGCTTCATCTTTTATTTTTATGTAGTGGTAACATATTTTTGTGTCTCAAATATTCATTTTATCATGCATTTTAACAAAGTAACTGAGGCAGCCTCCAAAATCATTCATGGAAGCAAGTGTATCTTATAAATTTATTGTTCAGTCTTCCTTTTATGTAGAATATTCAAAACAAATCAATCCTACATACCTTAGAAAGAAGGCAAGACAAACCTTAATGGAAGAGTGTGTTCATTCCCATAGGACAGGTGTATTTAGAAATGCCTTCTCCAGAATGTACCTTTTGACTGTTACCTAGATATATTGCATGTAGTGCAAAACATCATGATATTCTTGTGCCAGAAGGACTGGGTTTTCCCCTTCTCAGATCACTTGCTGAACTCCTGCAGGCTATAAACAAATTTTCATTCACATTCTCCAACCAGAACTTTATATGAAAGAACTGTCCAGTAGTCATATGTATGAATAGTATGTGGTAGAAATAAATATTTCAGTGGAAAAATGCATTTTTAAGGCAAATTTCAAGCATGTAAATTCAACAGTAACTAGTGCTCCAAGCATTCTCAAAGGAATATATTCTTAAGGGAAGTGGAAATAAACTTTTCAAAACATAATTTTCTCTGAAGAGAATTCAGAAATTGAAGGCAAATAAGATTTTCTTTTTCAGTTCAATCGTACTACCAATATATGTATTAGGAATTTTTATTAGGGTCGTTAATATAAGGTAAATAGTACTTGATGATGAATTAGGGAAAATCTTGTGAAGCTTAGTTTTATTCTATATAAAAAAATCTTAAAGAGTCGATCTTTGAATTCTAAATATTTTCATTTAATTATTGTACAAAGAAACACACACTTTCATTTAATTTCACATGCAAAACCGCCAAATAAATTAGATTGTAATTTTCTTCTACTCTTTTGAGTCTTGTCATATTGAAAAGATTTTATGACTCCATAAATCAGTGTGAGTTAAATTAGTTGCACATATAATAATAAATTCTCATGGATTTCCATAAGAAAATGTTGTCCCCTAGCAAAAATTGCATGGTCTCCATAAATAAAAATACCATCAAATATCTGCTTAAGTTGCAAAATCTTTTCTTTTACTGTGGTAATATGACGTAACTTCCTTCACTCTGTGTCATTCTTTGTTACATTTACAATTCGGTTTTAATAAGTCTACTTTTCGTATGTTTCTTTTGGAGTGTAAAATAGTGGGTAGATGTCTTTATCTGATTTCTGAACTGCAGTCACTCATTTTTTTCTCCCCTTGTTTTGCTCTGAGAAAGGAACAGATGTCCAGTGCTGTCAAAATACACAGCTGAGTACAGCTGTGGATTTGCTACACCTTACATTTCTTTAGTGCATTACTTCCTGATGAGGTGGTCTGCAAAAAAAAAAAAAAAAAAAAGAAAAAAAAAGAAGTGATAAATTTTCAGAATATCCTCTTTAACTTAGCTTTAAGAAAAAGGCTAGCTATTTTGCTGAGGTTGTATCTTCACACTGGCCGGGCATGAAAACGGCTGTAAAGCAGATTTGAAGACTGCTGAGTCAGAGTGCATGTTATGAGTTTTCTGTATTCATTCTCTTTTGAAGTGACCCTAACATATCTGTAGTTTATTTTAAGATGCTCTGATATCTTGATAGCTGTTTTTTGCATTTGTATAGGATTGTGTGTCTTTTAGTTTGTAAATATTATGCTTAAATTCTACCATTCTTATCCATAAATGTACCTCTGTGTGTAAGGGGATTTCTCAGCTCTAAGCTAGCATAAAACTGATTTGGTTTCCTAGCCTTTGTTTAGAGTGTCCTGTGGGAAGGAATTAGCAGTCAGGCAAATTAAATGGAATTACATTTAATAGTTTTGTAATAAAGAAAAGTTTTCATTACATGAGCTGAAATAATGAGCCTATATAATTTAGTATTAATTCCTTCATCATAGAGATAAATCTCATTTTGATCTTTAAATCAGATGATAAGACCCTTTGTCTTTATATTAAAAGTTGTTATAGTTTCTAGTTAAGTGCCACCTGTTCACACTAGATTTGTAATTGCTTTGATTATCTATTCCTATTGAGTTCAAACAACGTTAACTTATTTTTTTATACAGGTATTTTAAACAGACTTTGGATTTAGTTTATAATTATAAATATTAAATATTTATTTAAGCTTTTTAATATGAAGAAATAACATTTAACAGGGTTCTATGCAATGTCGTACTCTTTATCATTCTCCTAGTGCTTATTTTCACCAATCTGTCTTATCTCATCATAATATCCTTGTTTGATTTAAGCTCTGAGCCTGTCAAAGCTGGTGCACACCTGCATAGCTTTAACTGGAAGTTTGTAAGAATTCCATATGGAATTGCTCAAATAGAAATTTTCTAATTAAATAGGAAACTCAGTATGGTGGTGAGGAATAGAGCCATCTGGCCTCCTGCGGTGAGTTGCTCGGTTCTTTGGCAATTGACAGATTAGACCAATTCTTCCCCCTTTGCCTCTAACTCTCTAAAGTGGTGAAACTGAAAGATCTGTCTCTGGAGGCTCTGGGGATGTGTGTCACCGGCAGATGGGAAACATGGAGTTCCCAGTGCAATTCTGTGGTGTCCACAGAAGAACTTTTCCACAGCCCTGTGACCTGTTCCTCTGTTCCAGCTGATGCTCTGGAGGCAGAGGAACACTTTGAAGCAGCAGATTTTGGCTGTCAGCTTCAGGTACTGGTGCCAGGTCATCTTACAGTACAAAAAATGGCACTAAGAGACTACTAATTTACCTTGAATGGTGCTCAGTTGAAAAATTAACAAACTGAGGAACAAGGAACCAATAACTTTGGATAAGAGTTTCAACTATCAAAATGCTTGATATTTGTCCTTGGTGTAATTTCTATCTCTCCAGTTCTAATTATCTCCATCAGTCTGCACTGTTCCATTATGATCAAATGTATTTTAGTTATATTTACTTATATTTAGCTGTATAAAATGTACAAATAATCCAACAATTAAATGAGGACTAATGTTTCAAATTAAATACATACCCAGCTAATTTACTGAAAAGTGCACATATAACTTCTAGCTCCCTAACGGTAAGAACAGCACTGTTATTTGGAAAGAGAATATCTCAAAATCAAAAACCAAAATACAAAATAGACAGGCCTTCTTCCTTCCTTTGCTTCTCAAAGAATTAGTTTATTACACTGTAGAAAAGTAAGCATATATAATAAGGAAGAAACAGCTGCAGCAGCATTAAAATTTAACTCCATTAAGACCTTGCATAGTTTTTTTTTTAACTTTTGTAATTTCTGTCACAAAAGACACTTTGGTTTATAAATTCAAAAACTTGATTTCATCACTGACACTTATGTCATGTATTTCACCACAGGATTTTTTTGACAAAACATGTCAGACTTTAAATGTACTGTTTTGAAAGGAGACTCATATGTTCCCATCAGTCATGGTTCTCTTGCAAGAACTTTGGATTACTGTGAAAGAAATTTACCATAATTAATACAACTTTTGTCCCCTCTTTGCTCCAAATCTTGTGTGTATTAGAAATGTATTTGCGTTTCAAATGACTTACACATTTTGGAAACAGGTAAATAAGAATAAATGTTTTGCCTGTGTGTTTAAAATGTACAGACCATTAAGTTGTATCACTAGCATTCCTATATTTGCATACAAATATTTTCTCATTAACTTGACAAATACATGAAGTAATTTAATTATAGCAGCTTCTCTCCTTGTATGTCTTCTTGCATGTAATATATTTTTAAGGATGTGTAGGAATATGATCATTAGTGTGATGCATGTGTTATACAGGCTAGCAATGTGTGTCTTAAACACCCATCATTTGAACTCTGTTGCAGTTTTCTAATGACAACTAGTCTCAATTTAAAGCCTCAGGCAATGGAGATTCTAGCAGGTTCACAGATAAGCTGTTACAGTCATAAACTGGAAAACATTCTTTCCCATACTTGAATTTTCATCCCCTCATTTCATCTTCCAGGCAGTGGATCATATTGTGTCCTCTTCCCCTAGAATAAAAAGCTGTTAGAAATTTGTGCCTCATGTGCTTGCTTGTAGCTTCTGGTCACACCATGGCTTAAACTTCTTTTCTACTAATTAACGAGAATAAATTAAAATTATTAAATCCCTTGTTTGTAAAACATCTTTGAGAGGTGAGTCATTGCTGAAGCACTTTTCTGAAACCTGTTTTGCAAAGAAGTGGAAAACATACACAGGTAACTGCTATACAGGTATGAAGAAGTCATGAACTTGCCTACTTCTATACCTAGCCATCAATTTCATGCAGAAAAATACCCATAAAATGTTGCAGTTTTAGTTGAATCCTTCTACTTGTCTAATTTTCAAGATATATGTTTGGTGCTATGAGACTCTTTATCAATAAAACTAAATATGTTTTTTTAAATCACTTTCACCTTATTTTATTAAAAAATATTAAAATCTTCTAAAGTATTTTTGAAATTCTTTCTAAATTTATATGAAATTTAAAGAGAATTACTATCAAGATTTGTTCCTTTTTGCAGTCACAGGTGTGTTCTTCTCTGCTTCTGTTTTTCGATGGAATTCACTCAAAATGCTAAGAAAATGCCTGCGCCTTTAGAAGTGTGGACCACACCTGAATGATCATTCAGTTATTTAACTAAACTGACATTAGAAAATAGAGAATAACTGCCACAGTGAGAGGAGCTGCACAGTTGAGGATTTAGGAGACAGAGAGCTGTCTGAATAGGGCATGCCAGTGATGAAGAATCAGAGGCAGCACTACTGGTATCCCATATAATACATGGGAACACAGACACATGCACAAAGTCCATTGCTCCCAAATTGTAAGGTTCAAGTTTACAGACAGGACAGGTATTATAAATATTAGGAAATTATATATATTATAAACAAATATACATGCATTCATAAATATGCATATATATTTGTGTAATTATATGCTTTATGACTTCATTTTTAAGTAGTATTTTTATATATCGTGTGTTTCGTTGATATTATATAGAATATGCTCACATGTAAATGTAATTCTATATACATAACAAATACTGAACATATTACATTATTAACACTGTTACATGTAAACACTTTACAATACTTCTAAAAATGCAGTTAATTAATTATGATAGAAATTAGAGCTTTTTTAAAAATGTGCAGGAATTTAAAAAGAAATTTCTTAAGCATATAAGCATTTAGGGACGATCAGTATGTTTACTCAAGGAAAAAATATCTAACAGTTAATTATTATTTCAAACATTCAAACATAGATACTCTTTTTTTTCTGAAAAGCTACTGTAGAAGTGGTTGGAACAAAAAACCCCAACCAACCAGCTAAGCAAAAAAGGATGTAATTTCCTATATGGTACTGAACATAGATTTTTCTGCTTCTGAGAAATGGGTAACATTTACCCAGTAGTATTAAATGACTCCTTCAGCTCTTCAGCTCAGGAAAAAGTTCACACTTAAAAGACATAATTGAAAATGTTACCATGTATCAATGGTTTTCCGTTTCTCCCCACAACAATCTACATAAATTGATATACACATGCACACAACCGTATATGTGTAAATAAATACACGATGACATTCTAATTAAATAACTACTCAGATTTTTAAAAGACTTAAGGCTTAGAGGACAGAGCCAGTAAATATTGTAGTGAGGATTAAAAGGTCAATTCTCACATTCTTCCTTTATTACAGTACATCAAATGAAAGACTATTCTAATTTCCCTCAGTGTTAGACTAAAATGTTTGACAATAACTGAAAATGATAGTCACTCAAAAAGTATCCAACAACAATAGCAAAACAAAGCGAAAAAGTAAACTGTAAGAAATTTGGACAAAATATACTGAGACTTATGAGATCCATATAAGGAAAAGTCAACTGGCTAAGGAGAAGAGGGAAAGAAGAAGATATTTATTACCCTCGGTGAGAGTCAAAGATGTATGCTAAGTAAAAGGAAGCAAAATAAGGATGAAATAAGTTGTTCTATGAAAAATGATACATGAAGTGGATCTACTGTATGTTATCCTGAAGGAGATGGCAGAGGTTTCTAAAGCAAAATGAAAGAGTATTTCTGTGAACAGAAAAATTCAACATTGTCTTCAAAAAAAAAAAAGTTATATATAATGCAACATGGTTACACAAAGGAGCTGCCGCGCATGAGCTCTGAGTGATATGTTAAAATACAGGACAGAAAAGAGGACAAAGCAGTGAGCTGCAACCACTATGGCGAACCACAGAGATACATCAGGAAAGTGTTTAACTATTATCAGAGAGGGTCAGAAAGTTTTACAGAGCAACCTCTCAGCCACAGCTGGGAAAACTATAAACATTGTTGCACACAAGGAAGAAAATAAAAGAAAGCTATTTCCTCTGAGATTGCTTCAAACTAGAATCAAAGGGTCTCATTTAACAGCTGTGTATAGAATAAATCATTCTCTCTTTTATCTTTTTAAGTGCACTAGAAGATGTGCTGGGCTCTCCAGAGAGGAGTAATGATCAGAGCTGAGGAAAAAGCCTTCTAAACACTTGTAATGCTGCTTGTGATCACACTTTTAGCATTGATTTTAGGAATAGGGATTTTGGCCCTTTGACAGATGCTACATTCACAAGAATTTTTTTCTGAAACATGTATTGTTTTTGTAACTAAATAGCTTGCTACTTATCTTTCCCTTTCTTACATTCTTCCCTTCAGAAACACCTAAATAGCTGTTGTATAATTAACACAGTAGCAGCTATATAACTAACAACAACTTCCCTAGTATTCACAAAGAAATTGTGGGGGCTGCCCCCTTGACTGTGGAACTTTAGAACCCGTCTAACAGTAATAAAATTGAACAGGGAATCTATGCTATGGAAAGGGAATGCCACCTGTTATGTTCCTGTTTATGGAAACCTAGTATTTTCTGGCTTTTGACACGCATCATCTTCCTTTAGAAACATGACACCAAGATAGTAGAACACTGCAGAAGTTCATTGATGTACACTTAAAAAATCAAACTGCCTTATATGTAGTGTGATCTTATCTGTTGCTCATTTCTTGCATGACCTCAGATGTCTGGTTTATCAGGAAAATCTGTCTAAACCGTGCAAAAGGATTAACACTAGCTACATGGTGAGAGTTATCACCTCCCCAAGTTCTTCCTCCCCAAATTCCCACTGAATTCCAAAGTTTTAACTGGATTTTTGTATAAACCTATAAGATAAGGGGGCTAATGTGCATGTCTCAAACACTGATAGTTAGATGGCTGCGGAGCCAGCCAAGAATTGTTGGTAATAACAGCCAGTGATTGTTGATAACAACACACTGTGAGAAATTATGGGATGTGGCTGGAGAAGTGGGCATACAGATGTTGGGCAGCACCTTTCCAGGACAGGATAAGCCTAGCACAGTACAGTGCAAGTGCAGGAATGAGGCCTATAAGTGGGCATGGACAATCAAAGGCTCCTGAAGACCTCAAACCCACTTCTGGAAAGGTCAAAACAAATGGACAGTGCATGATAATGAGTCTTTATAGAAATGAGGCACTTATGTCCAGGGCAGAGCAAATTTACCTAGACAATGGTATCCCTACAAGGCTTGGGCACAAATGCAACCCCAATACCATGCACTTCCCATCAGTGGATGACACTGGAGGTAGAACACTGGTGTTCCTTCCTTCCTTCCTTCCTTCCTTCCTTCCTTCCTTCCTTCCTTCCTTCCTTCCTTCCTTCCTTCCTTCCTTCCTTCCTTCCTTCCTTCCTTCNTTCCTTCCTTCCTTCCTTCCTTCCTTCCTTCCTTCCTTCCTTCCTTCCTTCCTTCCTTCCTTCCTTCCTTCCTTCCTTCCTTCCTCTCTCCCTCCTTCCAGTTCACCTCTCTCTCTCTCTCTCTCCCCTCTGCCCCTTTTTACCCTACCCCTTTATCCAAACCCACTGCCATGTGCTTATTCTAGGAGATCGGGGACTAACTTGTACCAATTTCCATGCCAAGCATGGAATTTACTAACAAAACTTTGTAAGCTTTGGAGGACCCTCTAATTTTTGTTGTTCCTTTTGACCATGAGCACCTACCAATCTTGTGCTTTCCCTTCCCATTGAGGATAGGACAACACACCTTCTGCAAGTGAAATGTTGCGTACTTTAAAAAATCACTCCTCATTTGGATTATAGAACAGAAACAATGTTGAATAATGATCAGCAAAGTTCATTAACTTGAAAAAAATAATTAACAAGCTCTGGGGCAGATACAGTCATGGTAGGGACAAAATGATCACTGTTTCATCAAATTAAAATATTAATAGTTTTAATGAAAGGCAGAAATATTATATAATTGAGTAGAATAGTTTGTTAATTTGGGATTTTACTGGGAGTGACATTTCACAGCTTTTCTTTCTGACATTTGGTAACTAGATTCAATTAACACAATTTTCAGGAAAAGTAAGAACCTCTTTAGCCATACAAACATTGGAAGAAGGTTAAGGACTTTTGTTTGTTTGGTTGGTTGGCTTGCTTTTAAAGCTAGACTTGATATTTCTTAACTAGAATGTAATTAAAACTTAATGTTTAATACCATATGAATTTTCCATGTTATGCAAACATGAGGCAACACATATTTACATCTTTAAGATTTAATTACAAATTTGAGATACATATTTTACTCCAAAAGTCTGAACAAACTAATGTAGGTCACTGAAACAACCGAGAGTAAAAACAGCATGCTATTTGTGCTGTGAATTTCATAGAAAAAAAGTACCCTATTAAGTATCTTTTGAGTGACATTTTAATATATTGGTCCTACTCCTTTGTTTTATTCTTCCACTTGTAGGGCATACTATTGAAATTACTTATACCTCTAACATGCTGAAAGTGGTACCAGATGAACATTCATGAGAGTGAAGAAGCAGCTGAATTTACACGAAGAGAGAAAGTCAGGCACATCTGCATTTTTTCACATAATTATGGACACCACACAAAAGACAAATGGGTGTGCAGTTAGTTCTCTGATGGGCCAAAAACCACCTGTTGTCATTGTCACATATAGACAACAGTGAAGGCTTTATTAACACTTACCAGATTTGGCTTCAGCTATAGGGGACTGAAGAAATATGCTAGAATTTTCCCTGCATCCTTTTACACTGCATGGCCACATAACCACTGAGTCTATATACACCAAATTTTTCCATGTACTTTTCTCTATGCTGTAATTCTTTGTTATTCCTTAGACTGCTTGGTAAAAGGGTAATAGCCTTTTCACTGTTCCTGGATACTGACATTGTAAATTGAATGGGATCTCTGAATATCAGGGAAATGCAAGTAATAATAGACTGAATAGCCTTTTTAGTAAGTAGAGATGTATTTTTAGAGTAATGAATGTTGATTCTCATAATTTAGTCATGCTTAAAAATATTTGCCTTGTGCCAATGGAGGCAGACATTCTTTACATGCCTTGAAGCAAAAAGCCACAGATTAATCTTTCAATACCATATCTCATTATTTTATTGACCCTAATCATTCAGCACAACCTCTGCACCCACAGTGCTGTTTGTGATCTAAACAGCAGATTCTCCTTTTAGTAATGACTGAAGTCTCAATTTTCTCACTGCCAGGTTTAAGACGGGGATTGGTTGTGCTGGTTTTTTGTGTGAGATTAGTTTACACCTTGATAGTCCCGTTTTATGAATACAAAACCATTATTTGTGGTGCTCTGAACATGCAGAAACTTCAGTCAGGATGAAAATTCTGCATAGTGATGGAGATATGAGATTTTCAGTATCATAGTTAATTTAAATATCTCTGATATCCTCATATTTGCAAAATCTGCTTGCAGTAGGAAATACTTTACTTCAAATGCAGTGGACCCAGTCCACACCTCACATCTCAGTTTTTATTCATTCCTTCTTACAATCATTGATTTTCTCCAGTATTCTCAATTCATTTAGATGCAAGTAAGTAGTATTCTTTGCTTGGAAGGGACCTGTTAGAGTGAAGGATGAGATGAAATGCTAAATAATGTTTCTACATTATTTAAGTGTTACAGCAGGGAAATTCATCAGAAAGATGTCACATTTCTGTTATTTAAGATCATCTTTTCTAAGAGTCTTAATAATTTGAAATCAGTACTCTGCCAAGAAAGATATGCAGAAACAGCTGAAATCTCTTCTTTAGTAGGTATTTGTTTATTTCTTTTGCTTTTGGGAAAGAATTGTTGAACTCCCATAAAAGCTAATCTTGTGGGCATGGGTGACCTATTTTTGCACAGCTTTGGAAATGAAGGTCATTGTTTCATCTTGAAGATCACCTGAAAGTCTAATTTTTCTAAATTAATATTCTTTCTATTAACAGCTTTAAGATTTTTTTATTGTTATTATTTAGCACAGAGAAGCATTAGATATCACAAACATTCTTATTAAGGAATAAAAAATAAATCAGGAAATCTGTAATGAAACATCAAAGTAACTACAATATCAGACAAGGGATGTTCTGCAAACCCTTTTTGCTGAAGAAGCAGAAAGTATACCTTTAACTGGGTATCTTGACTGTAATTTTGCTCAGCTGCTTTCTTTCTAGACAGAATATGGTTCTGATATTTCAAAGTATCTGAAAAAGTCTTGAAAAAATTACAAGTCCTGTTACTCAGTATAGGATAATGAATATCATGTCTCATAAAATCATGGGGAATGCATCTAAAAGGTTGGAAAAGTTGTGCAATTATGCATATTTCTGCAGCAAGGAGCAAGTCATGTTGTGGCTCTGCTATGCATGTATTTTGCTATGAAGATGATTTTTATAATGCAAATACTGACGTTTTTGGTTTTCTGGTCTAATTGAAGTCTGAAATATTGTTGTCCTAAGTACACAAAAATATAATGACTTTAGCTGTTTTCTTCCCCCATTTTCTTAATAAAATCGGGTTTTGCGTCAAAATCCAATTTACACTTTTTTAAAATTTCACGTACTAGGCGTTATTTCAAGATGCACCAACAGTTTTAGAATGTAAAAGAAAATGGTTTTACTTTAAAAAGGAGTTTTGAACATATCAACTTACAGTTGAAAAGGATGAATGAATTGTTATACCTGATTAAGATATCAGATTTTTTTTGCCAATCGTACTGACTGTAAATACTTATCTGTATATCAGTAGAAGTAATTAAATATAATTAATTCTTTGATGCTCACTAATGCATGGTAAACAACTGTTGCAAATGAGACTAGTGTTTGAACCAGGACTATGCTAATTAATATAAAAAGAAGTAAAAAAATTGATGCTAAGGGAATATGACTTGTATTTATTAGGATGAGGAAAACAGTACTTTGATTTGTTTTCATATGTATTATCATGAGACTGCTTCCTTTAGCCACTGATAAAACTGTTACAACAAGCAGGACATAAAGTATTAAGTTAAATGACAATTACCTGTTTTCTTTCTAGTGGACCACCCATGAATACAAAGGTGTCAGGTCTGGCTTCTGAAAATCTGGAAGGTTTATAGAGATAAAAACAAAAATTAAATTGGCTTATGGAACCAGTGAGACAGCAGTTAAAATAACAATTTGTATTTGGTTATAATAAATAAATAGTTTAATATGGTGAACAAAATGGTAGCCTTTACCTCCTTGTGGGTCTGAAGTTTCAGAGGCAGGAGGATCACATCTTATGACAGTCATTGTTCAAGACTATAACAGAAATCTAATCTGCTAGAAATAAATGTGACATACTTCATGCCTGCACTTTAACCATGTCTAATATAATAGTGAAATTAATTTCTTGCAATTCAGCAATAAAATTGGAAAGATTTTATTGCAGTAATTTAAGAAGTAGCTCAGTTCTCTCAGCCAAAATGTACAATACATTGGCTACACATAAGTTTTCAATACAAATTCTGCAGGACTGAAAGACACACAACTTGTAGGAGAGCCTTTACTCTTTCAGTCACCTGCTTGAGGCCAGACAGCACTGTAAGACATATCAGTGAGCATTAAATGCAGTTCAGGTACTATTTCAGATTGAGTAACTAAAATGCGCCTCCAAGAGTATCTTCAATACTTTTTCTGATAAGCTGACATTACTTTTGGTTTTGTGGAATTTTGATTCTTATGTGATTCATACAAAGCGTGACTGCCAGAATGTAAAATGAGCATCATCTATTATCAGTTAAATTGTCAAAGTGGTGCATGGGGATTTACACTCACCAATACTGCTAACAATAATGCTGTCAGACAGGAAACCCCTTGTTTACTGCTTTAAATATAGTATTTTTGTTTATTGTTCACAAAGTTATTGAGTCTTTACAAACTAAACAACATTTAAAAAATGATGCACAAATTATTACAGAAACAGGAAAGCATGTTAGATGCTTAATTTAAATTAGGATTGATACAATTTTTTTTTAGAACCAAGTCAAACAATAATAATAGGCTAATAAGGGGAAGGACATTTTACTCTTAGAATTGTTAGTAATGGTATTTCCTCTTATTAACTTATGAGAGTCAGTGAATAATTTATGTCATGAGTGACCTATGAAGGTCAAATCCCTTGCTGAAGTAAGGGCCAACTGTTGTAGACATTGTACAGGGCTGTCTTTTGTCAGGTTTGAGTATCATCCAGCATGACAGTCCTCTGGGCACCTGCTCCACTCTTAATTATCCTCACGGTGAAAATTTGTTTTCTAACATCTGATGAGAGTTTCTTCCCCTAGCTTGTGTCTGTTTTCTCTTCCTCCTTTACTGCACACTTCAGAACTGTTTGAGTCTGTTTCTTGTCTTCTTTCCCACTTAGAATATGGATAGAGCCATAACATCCTTAAACTTTCCCTTCTTAAGGAAGAATAAACCAATTTTTCTCAGGCTCTACTCACACACCCTGTAATTAGCCCTGTAATTTTGCGGACTTCTTACTGTATGTCTGTTTCTTTCTGTACTGGGTGCTAAGTCATAGTCCACGATGGGTAAAAAAAGTTACACATTTAAGGCTTGAGATCTCCCTCTGTTATTAGAAATGGGATTGAAGTGGGCAGAGAAGAAATGTCTAATGAAATTGTTAAAACACTACCACTACATGCAAGAAAATGTCTAAGTGTGTGTGTATGAATGCATGCATGATTATGATTAAATGCATATATATGATAGAGGATTTGGCTGTGAATTGCTTTTATATAAATTCATATATTTTATTTAAAATATTTGTTTTCTATAGATAGAATAATTTTAATCAATGAAATTGAAGCAGTTTGGCAAAATCCACAGGGAGATTGAATTACAAACGTAAAACATAATACTCTGAAGAGAGAAACAGACAATATTTAATGAATCCCATTTCATCCAAAGCTTTTAACAAATTAGCCATTTGGAGCAGAAGACAGCATTTCTTAATCTTGCATTATTATGCACAAGGATTGCACAGTGATTATGATTGAAGACAATGAAAGACTTAATTTTGTACATGACTCTACTCATTTCAATGCAGTGACTCATTTTCCTTATGGTTATGGAAAGAGGACAAAAAGGAAAGATGGTCTGTTTATTAGAGGTAGACAAGTAGTTCATCCAATTCGACGAAATTAGAATATATACAGGATATTACTTCAAATCTGATTATTTTTTGGAAGAAAGGATAGAATAGCGGAGTGAATTACTTTATTTATTTTTTAAGCTTGTACGATTACAGGGGGGAAATATTGTTGTTGAAATATTAAAAGTTTGAAATCAGTTTTTGCAATGTCTTTAATACTTTCTGGTGGTCTGGTGTTTCATAGGAATTGTTTGTGAGTTTTCACTGAGTTGTCATGAATTTAAATCTAAGCTTCTTCATATGGTATTATAAAACTCTACAGTAACAGTGGCAACATCTACCAACCCCTATCAATCTAGTGAGAACTTTTATGAAATAGGAAAATTTTGTAATGACCATAGCACTTGAATATTTTTCTGTCAGTTGCAATTTCTGTGTTAGTTAAGGAAGTATCCTTCAAGATAATACCACACAAATAGGCTAAATTCAGATTTCTATTCAGAAGGATAATATTCTGTATTTTAAAAATTCAACAAAATTATCTGCTTTTAACAAGGTGTTGGGGGTTTTTTGTTCCCTATGTGAAAATATAATATCCAATTCATCCCTTTCTACAAATCACTTGACTTCTGCAGATGCTTTCCTCAGACCCTTTATAATGAATATTTCCAAAAGGTAAATATCCTGGGTATTCAGTAGAAGTTCGAGTCTGCTCTTACAGGGAAACTGAAAATTGTTTGATATAACAATAAACCTTGAAAAGGTTGTTTCCTACAGTTCTTTGAACCTTCTGATTGAGTCCTGGAGAGGAACTAAAGGACAGCTTTAGAAAAGAAGTAATCTGATATATGGAAATTTGTGACCAACTGAGAACTTGGGTTTTTTGAAGACCACCATGATCAAACCAACCCAAGGAATTAAGAAGTTTTATTTACCTAGCATCATCAGGGAATGAAGTGGGGCTTAGATTGTATTTTTACAGATCATGTGAAATACATTTGCTCTCTAGTCAGCAAGAGCTGAGAACAATCTATGGCTCACAAAGACCTAGTTAATCAGTGATACTGAGAAAGCAATTTCCCTCAAAGATGCTTTTGATTGACATAAGGTTATTCTGGGACAAATGCATTAGAACACTACATCTCCACAATTATGCACAGAACCAGGCCTTTTGAAAAGGCATTATAAGACCAGTCAGTTTTGTCATGAAACTGGGAATTATTTTTTATTTGCTTTGATAGGTTTTGCATTTTTAATTGGGTAGTGGTGGGATATGTGTTTTCCTGCTGTATTTACTGGGAAAGCTATATGTGAGAGGAGAGAAAACAGTATTTATACTTAAAAAAAAAAAGAAAAAATGTTTTAAAATGTCTTTTTATCCGTGATATATAAATTTCATGTAAAAGATTATTGTTAATTGGTCCAGACTCTGAAATGTATATTTTGAATTAAACACTGTGTTTTACCTTCGTCATAGCCCTTCTATGTGTTGTTCATGTCTGAGACAAAAATGTATATCAGAGTTTCTACAGAGTAATTGTCATTCTGCATTTCTAACCAAACAATTGTTAATGAATCTAAGCAGCTTGGTCTATTTTCTCTGCGGTAGAAAAACATCCTTGGCTTCCAGGTCAAACATATTTTTGTTTTATCAGAGAAAAGATAAAAGTGGAGTTTATTTGGGGACCCAAATGTCTCTTCTGAGATTTATGAGTATTGCGGTTTGCATGTGTTTGTTAAACTGCACATGAACCTGTTATTATTTAGCCTGTCATAATACAGGTTAATACCTAGCTTAACACGTGGTATTTCCCTTTTCACATTCTGGTGGCTGTGGGCGTCTTTTAATGTTTAAATTCAGACGCTTTCAGAATAAATCAAGTGTGAATTATTCTGTAAAGAACAAGTAATATTTTTCCTTGTTCCCTCATCCTCCAAGATTCCATGATGAGGAATGATGATTTCTTTGTTATTGTTACTGGTAAACTTGATTATATGTTTTCCCACTTCAAATCCTGTGTAACAGTAGCTGCTTAGTGCTTGTAGTTTTTCTACCTTATAGAGCTACCTAGTCAAATCTGAACAAATCATGAGCTGAATATTTGGAATCCGTATTTTTAACCTAACAAGTGTTTTATATCTAACAAAACTCTTAGAAATATTTTAAAGATAAATCCATAGCTCAAAATCAAATAATTAAAACTCTAAAATATATCTGTGCTGAAATTAGAGAAATTAAGTTATATATAAACTAACTAGAAGCAACCCCACTCATTTACTAGAAACTGTTGAAATTATTAACACAGACAGCAGCAAGATCTTGTGTTTTTTCCAAGACACATTTATTTCTTCTTTCAGATACTATATTAATCTTAATTCCAGGAAAGCTGATGAGAGAAGAAATCATTTCCTTAGCAGAGTTGTACTTGAATAATGTGTTGTAAATACACCATGGGGTCATTCACTAAATGTAATGAAGGAAAAGATTCTGAATAGCTGATCATTAAGTAAGCATCATCATTCTGCCCACAGAGTGAGACAGTAATTCTCTGGAAAAAGTAGTGCATGATCATGTAATTAAAACCTATTTTATGGTGCGCACACGAGGTGGGTAGTCAAAGGTTGTTTCAACCCATTCTGTTCTACCATCCTTAATTCTTAGCATTTGGTGATGAATTCCTAATAATAATTTTATAGCATGGTTTGTTAATATTTGTGGAATAATCTTATTACAACCTTCTCAAAAAAATTTGTTTTTTAATTTGAAACTTTCCAATACATCTTTTAATTCATGCATTTTTTTCTAATTAATACAATGCATATTTTCCCCAGCTATTGCAACAATGACCTCTAAAGGAAAAAAACCCAACTGAAACAGGCACACAAAAAAAGTCCTATTAAATATGTTACAGTGATTGTCTTTTGATTTTAGGGAACACAGAACACAATGCTATTGATTTTGAAAACAAAGCAATTGGTTTCCTGATTACTAATGCAACATAAAGAAATTAGCCAACTATTCAGCTTGATAATCTCTTTCCTCTACTTGGCAACCAGGCTTGCTCTCTGTTTTTCACATTATATAAGTGCCTTGGAATTATTTCATAGCAAATACTTCCTTTTATGCAAACTGTGTAGTGAAGCTGCCATCTCTACAAGAGTATGTCACTTAAAAAATATGGAACTATATACTATTAGTCTGCTATGTATAAGGTACTGTGTATCTAACCATCTTCAGAGACTTGTTGTAGACTCCAAATAATCCCTTTGATCTTCGGTTTGGACACAGGTCATCTAAAAGCAAACACAGGCAAGGATTTAAACAACAGGCTGTAACTTTACCAGCTTAATGTATATAACAATTTCAGTGGGCCTAGTTTTGGGAGTCTAAAATTTCTCTTTCTCTCTGACAGTGGCTGAAACAGTGATTACAAGTGGAAGTGCAGGTTCATTTTCTTTTTTGGATGCAGGTGTCAGATTTCAGCCACAAACCATAATGAACTAATATGCAACAAAAACACTAGAATTTACATTTCTGTTCTTTAACAACACTCCATGGCTGGGATTCATGAAGGTGGGAGAATAGTCACTAGTCTCTTATAGTTGGTGTAATGGGAAATTTCCATCTTTAATCCACAAAAGGAAGCAATCAAGCAGATCTGCTGTGCCTTTGTAAACATCCTCCAAAACTTTGTTTCCTTGAGAAAGATGAACTTGGCATCTAGAGCAAGACAATCCAAAAATCTGATAAAAGGGAACAAGGAAAGTTAATTGTCATTTAATGCTGGTTCCCTTTTACATGTTTTTTGGGGAAGAAAATTTTTTGTTAAATTGCAATTTTGCAGGTATGTCCTGGTCCACGTACCTTGTTCCTTACAGGATACTGGTGATCCACAATGTGGTCAAGCATTCCTAGTCTTTGGTCAGGTGCATATTTGCTGAGAAGGATAAGGAGTTTGTAGAACCCTATTTAAGCACAGCCTGTATAGGATATGCTCTTCAGTATTAAGTGAGAATGTTAGGTTGATCTATAAACTGATTCTAGTCCATGTTTCTTCCTCATCTGACTGGTCTGCAACTTATATTCTTATTTTGAAATGCAGACTAATAGATACCCAGTCACATCACAAAAGACATGTAATTTTTTTTTCTACAGAAAACTTTCTATAAGGTAGATGTCATAAAACTCAGATGTTTTTGTCCGTTGGATATCATGTGCATTGATTTCCAGTAGTCATGGTTGAAACAAAAAGGGAATCTACCTGTACAGAATTAAAAAGGGAAAATCATCTGGCACATTTTTCTCATAACCTTTACTACACTAAGTAATGAAAAAATACAAACCAGGTAATTTAATATAATCACAGTTTAAAGTTTCTTTTCTTTTTCAGATATGGTGATATTTTGTCCTAATATGACACATTTATGTAATTTTGACGGGTGTTGTTTATATTGAAAAGACTTTTAAAGCGTATACTTCCACCAGTGGCAGTATGCCCCAAATATCTCTGTTCTATCATAGTTTGAAAGAAGAGCAGAGTAGCACAGAACTTTTATTTTGAACAGTTTGTAAACAATAATCCACATTTGAATAACTAGAAAATTTTACCGGCTTCTATTTCAATTCAGAATGCTATTTGTTTCAGAGTGTGGTGGTGGGGGGCAGAGAGAAATAGATGGTTTTGAGCATCTTCAGCTGTTTTTTTTTTAAACTGCGTATTTTACCTCTGATCACAGTTTTTAAGTGTGTCATATATGACTTGGTAACGTATGTAGACAGCCTTAAAAAATCTGGAAATGTTGGATTTAGTATATTACTGTGACTTTTTTCTCAATATTGCAGCTATTTTCTTCAAAAAATTAAAATTAAAAATAAACAAAAAACCAAAAAAACCCCAAAACAAACCAAAACAAAACAAAGCAAAAAAACAACTAGAACAAAATCAAACCAAACCAACAACAGAAAACCACAAACAAACAAAAACAAAAAACAAAAGCAAAAACCAATCCCAAAACCCCAAAAACCCACCAGTGGTAAATCCAGTGGGAAATATGCCCATTTATAGTAACTGAATCTTGGCAGGAAGATACAAGTGGATAAAACAAGTAACTGTGACTGAGGATTTGCCAAAGACTTGTCTTGAAAATATTCATAGGGTTTCTAAAATAAAGTAAAACCATTTGAGTAAGAGTGAAAAATGGGCTAATTAAATTATTAAATTTATTTCTAGTCTTTGGGTATTCAAAAATGCTTACTCAATGATTCATTTAATATTTGTGTAGAAATTGGAAACCACTGTACATTTGTACATGCGTCTTTGTTTCCTTTCAAAGTACGATGCTATCAAATCTTTTTCCAGTTATGACTTATTTGGCTTGTACTTAATGAGATTAAATGGAAATTTTCCAAAGCTGCAAGGCACCTAAACACTTCATTCCCTCAGTATCTTGATTTCATTTCAGAACAGAAATGCCAAATGCTAGCTTTTATTTTGTGTTGTAAATTTTTTTTATACTCGGGGATTCATCTCAGGAACCCTTAAATCATTATAGTAATTTATTATCTGAATGCTTATGAGCGAGGGAATTACTTAACCGTGTGCAATAGCATTGTATTTTGATATATTTAGCTCAGGTTAGTTCTAAGTTATGCTTTCATTCTTTGATTTCCCATATGGCTACTAGTTGATTTAAACAGCAGAACCCATTTGGTTATAATCTTTATTAACCTTACAGTTCAGGAGTGGCACAAGAAGAGCAAGTAATCCACAGTTACTAAGTGAGTCCATTTCAGGTAAACAGGAGCTATCAATATTATTGACTATAGGTCTTTTGCCAAACTACAGCATACTCAGCATATTTGTAGGTGAAAAGGATAGCTCTTCAATTGCAATTAAAAAAATTAAAATCAATTAAAAACTGCAGGAGAAATATAGATCAAAAAGAAAAATTCCCATTTTTAGGTATGTGGAAGTTGCTTGTGATACTTAATTCTTTTTCTTTTACATTATATTTCTTCAAAGAGACATTATGTTCATAGTCCATTGAAATGGAAAGACTAATGAAAGGATATGTTTAAAACATGACTCCTTCAGGCTCCTCAACATAGTGAAATCATTTGAGGCTCAGTCCTCTGAGAGATTATTGAGCTCTTCCTGAGCTATGGAGAGACACTGTCATCTTTGGGAAATTGTCTGTAATGGATGCTCAAAGAGCACTCTGTGATTTCTGCATTGCTTTTCCTAAAAGAAATAATAATTATTTTGTTAAAGTTTTTTTCCATATAACATCGAGGTAAAAAGAAAGGACTGAGGACGGTGACATTTTTTGCAGTGAGAGTAAGATGTTTATTTCCTTCAGTTACCCATTCACAGAAATGGCAATATCTATCATTTCCATAACCTGTAATCCTTATTGATCTTAGTTATAGTATGTAAAAAAACAAACAAATAAGCTTACAATCTTAAATCTTTCTCCAAAGCTGAAAGACTTATTGATTTTCTTGGTGCTTCTGTTATTCTTCAGGACTTCTATTATTCTTCCTAGAAAAAATATTCTGCCATTCAGTTTTTGTGCTAATTGTTGAAGGAACACAGGGATGTAGACAGAGCACATAAAAACCTGCGTCAACCTCCCAATTAATGTTTAAGACAACTAAAATATGGTGAGACTGTGTTTAGTATCTTTATGTTTAATTCTTAGTTTGTGTCTCTTGCTATAATTTATATCCATTGCAGTGTTTCTTATTTTACAAATTTTGGTCTGTTCTGACCTGTATATTAAAAAGAAAATCCTCTAAATAACCTGTTAAAATTGTTCTAACCTCTTCTGTCTACAAGAGATTTTCAAAGTAAATTGTTCAGTGACTTACCAGCCCTAATTGTATTTTCTCTTCAGACAGAGAAAAGGAAAGAAGCAAAAATGTTAATGCGGTGGTCAGTATTTCTGAGCTGCTTTCTCCTGTATATTTTTGATGCAAATTGGTTGCTGTGATATGCAAATGCCTATTTGTTTTCCTTCTGGTTTAGGCTTAGAAGAAAAACTGGAGAAGCTGTTTTTTAGCGCTAAGTAGTGTATATTATCCAAACCTGCTTTCCAGAAGGCATTAATGTACCTGTCAAATACATATTTTTCTAAAACTATTGAGAATAATGAGGTAGGGTTATTACTCATACTGTGTATGCCTGCATTGAAGGCACTTTATTAACTACAAACATGGATAACATTATGAGTTCATCAGTTTTCAGACAAAGGGTTGCAAACTTTATCCGCTAAATTTCAGATGAAAGGACATAATTTTGTATTGTATTAGTCAGGGTCAATAAAAGGTGGATTTTGTTGTCAAGAAAAAAGTATGTTTTAACATTATTTAAATAAAAACTTTCTAGAGTATAAAACCAAAATTGCTGTCTTAAAATGCTGTAAGACAACAGTGGTTGAACTTTTGTTTTCCTTGATAATATCATAAGGCTGTCTCTGTAGAGAAGTTATGAGAGAAGACAAGTTCCAAGCTCAACACACATTATGATCCAGTACCATTGTTGATCTCGTTTCACAGAAAAAATCTGAAATTAAAATGCATTTTATAAACAAAGAGGGAAGCTGAAGTAACGTGTTGACGTTACCTAGTCCATTACTTGATGGGATGGGTCACTTCACAGACAGGGAGTTAGAAAGATATTCAGTTCCTTATTTACCCCTGTTTTTAACGCTGGTGATGGACCCTTGGACCACTGCAGTCTTGAGCTGAACAACCATGACTGGGGGACGATAAACTCTCAGATGATTCTGAACTTGTTCAAGACTTGCTGCTTCAGCTGGGTGCATATAAATCTATGGTCTCCAGCGGAACTCATCTCAGAGTACTAAAAGTGCCAGCTGATGGCACTGTGGGACTCATCTCCACTATTTTTCAATGGTCTTAGGTGTCTGGAAAGGTCCCAGTTAACTGGCAGCTAGCAAAAGTTGTTCCAATGTTATGATCTGATTTTTAAAATTGTTGGAGATATGTCTCTGCATGGATTTTATTTAACAGTAAATGTGACAGAGACAGAGAAAGAAATAGAAAAAGAGGTGGTGGTGGGGAGAAAGAGAGACAAATCCCATTGATCCTCTTCTGATCTTCTTGGTGGTAAGGGCCCACAAAACATAGTGTCCAGTGGATTAATATATGTTTGGGCCAGGTGGGAAAAGCTGGCCCCTCCCTGGTAGGGGGAGGGGGCAAATTTTACACTCTTGCAACAGACTCTGAATTTGTTGCATCACTTTGCGTCATGTCCTGTTGTCTGGTGCAAGGCCTCAGGAATCAGTCTGGGGGGTGCTTTTGGGGTCTTTGGTGGTTTGTCAGCCTCCTCAGCTACCCCTCACATGAATGTCTCATCAATGTCCCATGTGCACATGACCTTCTTGGGATGGGAGGTTTTACAGCTGAGTTAGTTTGTATAAGGAAGGACGGGCATTCACTCCCTCTGACCAGAGGTCGTGCCACACACAAAACTCTCCTCCTCTCCTTTTGTTTGGGGGGAAGGCTGCAAACCTGGCCTCAGCAGATGGGTCTGTGGGCTATGGCCTCCCCCCCACAAACAAAGCCAGAGTTGATTTTTCAGGACATATGTTGGGCTTGGCTTTCTTGTGGATGGTTTACCTTGTTTACTTCTCCCTAGACTTGAGATAATTGGACAATAATGTCACCTTTATCTTATCTCAAGTTACCTTCAGTGGCTTAACTCACAGTCCAAAGTTCCAGTCAGGAGGCATCTTCAGGGAGGGAAGAACATTGATGGTTGCAACTTAACATGATTTTGCCATAATGGGAAGAAAGTTCTTCATAACAACGTCCAAGCCACTAACAATAACATTTCAGTCTCACACTCAGTTTTCAGAATGTTAAAAAGGAGGGCCCTAAAAATTATAGGCCTGTCAGTCTCACTTCAGTGCCTGCCAAAAATGTGTAAACTGTTTTATTCTGGGAGTTATTGACAAACACTTAAGAGACAATGCAGCCACTGCTAGTCAGAGCCAGCTTGAGTTCACAAGGATAAAGTCCTTCTTACCTAACTTAATTTCCCTATGACAAGGACACTTATCTAGGTGACCAAGGGAAGCCAGTAGATGCGGTGACTTGGGATTTTAACAAAACTTTTGATCCTGTCTCTCGCAGTGTCCTTCCGGATAAAATGTTCAACCTGTAATGTGATGGGTGAATTAGCAGATGGATCTGGTCCAAAGAGTTGCAGTGAAGGGGGTTACAACAAGCTGGTTGGCCAAGTCGCCAGTGGGGTTCCCCAGAGCTCAGTTTTAGAGCCAGTGCTCCTGAAAGTTTTTGTAAATGATCTGGACACATGAATCAAATATTCTTTAAAATAAGTTAAGAAATGATATTAAATGAGGAGGAACTGTGGATTCCCTTGAGGGTAGAGAAAATTACAGAGAAATTTGGATATAGTAGAAAGCTGGGTAGTCACCAATTGTATGCAACTTAGAAGAGCAAATGACAGATTCTCCACCTAGAATAGGATAATTCTGCTTCTAAATACAGATTGGTGGATAAGAGACTTGAGAGAGACCCACAGAACGAGATCTGGGGGCTTAGATGGACAACAAGTTGAATATTAGTCACCCGTGTGTCCTTGAAGCCAGGAGGGCCAACCCTGTCCTGGGGGGCATCAGGCACAGCGTCACCAGCTGGGCCAGGGAGGGGATTGTCCTGCTCTGCTCTGCAGTGGGGTGGTCCCACTAAATGTGCTGTGAGCAGTTGTGAGTATCCCAAAACAAGAAGGGCATCAAAATATTATAGTGTGTCCAGAGAGTAGTGATCAAAATGGTCTCAAGGGCAAGACTTGTGAGAGTGGCTGAGGTTACTTTGTTTGTTCATTTTGAAGAAGAAAAGACTCAGGAGTGACCTCATGACAGCCTTCAGCAAACTCAAGGGGAGAAGCGGAGAGGGAGGTTCTGATCTTCTCTGGTGACCAGTGATTGGATGCAAGGAAACAGAATGAAGCTGCATCAGGGGAAATTCAGACCGGACCTTAAGACAACATTCTACACTGAGACACTGGAATAGACTCCCCAGGTATGTGGTCATGCTACCAAGCTTGTCAGAAGAAAATGGATGATGCTCTTCATCATTTAGTTTAGTTTTAGGTTGTTCTGCGGTGAACCTAAAGCCGTGTCCTTGGGGGTCCCTTCCAACTAGAGATATTCTACGATTTTGTGATTCTATGACTTTTCACAATATGATCAAAAAATCTAATTTTCGTAAGAGTTTTGTAAGAAAAATATAGAACTATCGAGCTAAAGTCCATGAGAGCATTATTTAATTAGACTGTACAACATAATTCTAAGCAATATAAAAAATACAATGCAGTAGAATATTGCTCTAATTATAGGTCTAATTACATATCTGAACATATACTGCCCTTTCACAGACCAAATAACCTAATTTATAGTAGTTATTAACCAATGGTCTTCTCTGTTTTTCTTTTAGTTATTCACTGTAGGCCTTAATAGACATAAGATCAGGCTGGTAGGATGAATATTGCCATAAGAGTTACTTTCTTAAATTTTTAAAAATTTTGACGTGTATCAATTAATCAGGAGTACAACCTCTTTCTTCAGTAAGCAGGGCATTTTCTAGGCAGGCAAGTAAAGAACAAGTTCTGTCTCCGTTCTGACTGAAAATTTGAGACTTAAATTTACAGGCACCTAGCATAAAAAGTAAATGGGGATTTGGCAACAGATTTTCTGGGCAGGAAAGACAGCTTCAGTTTCTGATTTGCCCTTAATATGTATAAGAGCAAACACTTGTAATGTCCCTGTTCAAGAATTCTTTATGGAAGTGTTTGGAAATGCAGTCCTCCTTGTTATTCTAGAATGTCTTCTACAATTTCTTTTTTCAAATTATGCATATTTAGAGAAATAAAAATGGCATGTAAGATCTGAGAGAAGTGTTCACTTAGTGACAGGTACTGTACCTACAATAATTTGTGATTTTTTAGTGAGATAAAATGTTGATAATATGAATACTGAATGGATGTATTTGGTGTTCACTGAAAGAAACATATTCCTGGTGGCTGAAGAAGTCAAACACTAGCACTTCTAAAACCGGATTATAATATATTAAATTTATATTGAATAAGTTTTTCTGTCTTAATAAAAGAAAGTTCACTGTTCAAGGCTGTACACTAGCAGTGTTTTCAGCATGATGGCTTTCATGTGCACCTAAAGGTTACACTCACATTTCTTCTTTAAAATACTTTAAAGTGCTTTGCTAGTGGGAGTTATTATGGAAAACAGAATACCAGTTGTTTTTGTATTTTGTTCACTCTTCAATACTGCCACCATATTATAATTACAGTTAACAAATAACTGAAATTTTGCTTTGTGCTTCACCACTCAAGCCTTCTGTCTAACCCATGTTTTCATCAGTGGGTAACCGTGTGACCTGACATCAGCAAACATACCCATGGCCCTACTAACATTGATACGCTTTACAAGAAAATACTTAACACTTCGAAACTCAAACCAGATGGACACATGCTTAACTGTCCATCAAACAAAATTGTTTTCTTAAACTTAATTGAGCACAATGGGTGGTATTCTTTTTGTTGCAATTCATGAACCACATTTTAAAAAGCAAAAAGCAATTTGCCAACCACTTGACAGTAGGAAAACTAATAGCAAGAAACTGATTTCTACATGCTGTTCTAATAATAATTAGGAGACCACCAATATTTCTGAATAAAGAGAAAAATATGGTAAACAGTGAGATCTTCTAACCCAGTAGCATAAATTAGAAATTGGTAAAAATAAAATCTGAATAGACAAAGAAAATTAAGAAGTATTGTGGTATTGTGATGAGAAGAAAGTAATAATTAGAAGTGAATGATATAGGAACTCTCAGTCTCAGAGGTTGCCTAGAGACCAAATTCTATTCATTTTTATGAAGCGGAAAAATCTAAATGTCGAAGTTGTGAAGCTAGCAGAAAGGCAATTATTTAGAACACAGAATATTTTATGGAAACAGCAAAGCTGACAATGCTTTAAAAAAAATAAAGAATTTTTTTTGAATGGTATGCTGACAGTGGTGTAGTTGCTGCCAATCTCATCAGCAATCTGCATATTCATGTCTGTTGCATCACTTAGTGGATTTCTTTGTTTAGCTGCTAGGAGTCCGTCTTTCTTTAGAGATAAGTTGCATTTAAACATAGTATTTTTGGTAGGTTTCCTCAGTCAGCAGATAAGCAGCAATCAGCTGGCCACTCACTCCCTAAAACCAGTTGTGTGGAGAAGAGAATCCTAAAGGCAAAGGTAAGAAAAACCCATGTGTCAAGATAAAAACAGTTTAATAACTGAAGGAAAGAGGTAAAAATCCAAATGAGTAATACAAAGGCAATCACTCACCATCTCCCACCAGCAGACTGATGCTCAGTCTCCAAGCAATGACAAGACAGGAACAACTTCTCCCCAGTTTTTTGATGAGCATGATGCTTTTTGGTACAGAATATCCCTTTAGTCAGGTGAGGTCAGGTATCCCGTTTCCATTCCCTCCAGGCTCTTGCTCACTCTGAGCCTACCTCTGGGATGGTGGCGGGCGTGGGCTGAGTAAGAAACAGAGAAGGCCTCACTGCTCCGTAGGCACTGTTTAGAGATCTAAAACCATATGGGCTGCTGTGAGGAAAACCTACTCCTCTGCCAGATCCAAACTTGTACATTCTTGTATCCTGAAACAGAAAAAGACTCCAATTATAGCCAATTATGTTTATGCTGAGATCTCACTGGAGTGAATGAATGCTGTGCTGAGATTTTAGACAGAGAAATAAGGACTGTCAACTGTATGGCATCCAGACGAAGAGTCCAAATCAGTACAGTTTTTATAAATTTGGCTGACAGTAAGAATGTAAACAGACTTACTCTAGTTTTCATGACACTTTTACTTATGCATAAACAAACTTGTTTGGTACAGAAGCATAGAAATTTGGTGGTGTTTCACCTATCTTCTAGTAACACAAACATTCTTCAAGTTGCCACTCTCAAAGGAGTGGGACTCTCAAACATTCTGCATTGCATGTATCATCCTTGTGCTTATATCTCTGTTTTCTGGTAAATAAAGCATTTATACACCTCTTTCAGCAACTAAATCACAGCTAGTATGTCTTTAGTATGTCTGAAAAGAGAATGGGGAAGGGCTGTATATGTGAAAGAAGAACATGAAATCTGGGAAATACTTTCTTAAGAAATTTGGGAGTAATATTACTAATCCACTTTTTAAAAAAAATCTGCATTTTCCACCTAGGAAAGCATTTGCAAGGTATTGCCACATAACTCTGGACATGAATCAAACAAATGTTAAGGTTTAACCTCTTTTTAGGATTAGAAGACCCACACAAAGCAGCACATATTAAATATGCTTAAGTATACACACTTCCATGTCTACATACATATACAAACAGATACATACAGACAAATACACATACATATGTACAGAATGAAAAAAGCCATTCCTCCAGAATACACATGAGAAAATCACGGTGTTTATTTTACTTTCTAGTTTACCTGCCTGTAACTGACTCAGTAAGGTCGACTCACAGAGCAGACTTCGACATAGTAGCATGTGGGAAACCGTAGTGTGAAAAGCAGTAAAGATACCTAATATAAACATCAAATACATCTCCTATGTTACGTGGAAATTCTTCCTCTAGGAATTAATTTGGGATGCTGCCTTCTGACTTACTACAATCACTCGGGAGAAGCATGGTTCTTTACAAACACACTTGCACATGGGTCAAGTAGAGTTACAGTTCATTGGAGATACAACTGAAAGTATTCATACTTTTTATTTAGGTTAGGTTTTGTACTGTTGTCCTTTTTTTTTTCCTGTACTATGGAACCACTGTCTGTTAATTTTTGGAACAGCACTGTGTTCATCGGTTTACTGTAGATTTTAGGGGCTTCAGAGAGTAACACTTTTGCTCCAGGCTATGCAGTGATAGTACAGCTGTTCAACAGAACCTGCAAAAGATCTCTTAATTTAAAAATAAAAGTTAGCCACAGAGAGTTGCAGTTCTAGAAAAGCTGAGTTACCAAAATTATGATCTCTAAATATTTATTTGAGAGTGATACTGGGAGTCTTAAAACACACAAAAAATAAAAAGCAAACAAAACAGCAAAACCAATGAGATAATTTTGTTCTTTTGGGAGTGAAAAAACACATGAAAAACCTTCAGAAACTTGGAACCTTTTACAGAAAAACTCCTGAATTTTGGGGTTTTTTCTAAGAATGGAACTAGAACTATAATAGAAAAAAGTTGATCTGTTAAGTTAATTAGGCCACTTTCAAGTCAATTCACAACTCATGTGTATTTATTCAACCTGACCTTGTTATATTGCAATTTTTCCCATAGGCCATGGTGTTCCGCTTTACAGTGGACCCTGACCCTGTCACTGCAACTCCTGCTGGCAGAGGGAAGACCGCAAGTAGAAAAAGGAGGGCAAGAGCTGTGTGCACAACAGATCCTCCTGGCAATCTCATAACTTTGAAAGCCACAGTATAGTGTTAGGTCAAGACACAACCTCATAAACCAAAACAAACAAGTAAATTTTTTTAAGTGTGCATTGATGAAATTTTGAAGTGCTTTTATAATACCTTTTAAGATGAATATGTGTTTACCAGGCACATTTCTTTCTATATCTATCTATATCTATATATATCTATATCTATATCTATATCTATATCTATATCTATATCTATATCTATATCTATCTATATCTAATCTATATCTACATCTATATCTATATATTTATATCTATATCTATATCTATCATCCATATCTATATCTAAATCATCTATCTATATCTATATCTCCATATCTATATCATCTATATCATCTATATCAACTGTATCATCTATATCATCTATATCATCTATATCATCTATATCTATATCTATATCCATATCTAATCTATATTTCTATATACCCTCTCGATCATATGTGCTACAAAGCTGGATACCTTGACAGGAATGTTGTCTTCAAGAGGAAATTAAGCTCAAGTTTTTTTCTGGAAGGTTATAATGTATTAAAAATTTTTCTTTAATTCAGTCTGAGTTTTAAATGAAACTGCTACAGGAGGTTTGTATATGCTCACTCCAGATATAAGTCAATTTCCAAAATTATCAGAATGGATACTAAGACATGGTTTATTTTTTGATGCACCTATGAGCTGATGATCTTTGGAATTCCTAGTGCATATAGAGAAGATACTGTACTGAATCTGAATACAATTTAGCTCTGCTGAGGATTCAATCATTATTGAGGATGACTGTGTAATTGGAATTTGAGAGGGAATCAGTAATAGAAGCATAAAAAATAGCTTGGCTGCCCGCAGCTGGGTCAAAATTTCAGAATGTAAAACTAAAATGTCACTAAATATCTTTTTTCTGTCTTAAGAAATAAATTTGATGCATTTATTTAGCCAAATGTTTTGTTGCAAAATATGTGGAGTCAGTGTTTCATTTTTAAAGACCTTCATTTCTTGTTTAAATTTTTTCCTTGTCTTCTGCCATTCAAACAGTTTTTAACCTTTCTCCTAGGACGGAACTGAGAATTAACACTTGTAACTTTCATTTTCAGTGCCATATATGGCAAAAATTGCCTAAGGTTTAGGATATCCTTTTGAACACCAGAGGGAAAGAAACAGCCTGTGCATTTAAACAGTTCAGCTCTATGTACTTAATTGCAGTATTGAAGTCCAGAGTCGAGTTTTGCCTCCTAGATAATAAGAAAGGAATAGGTTGGGTGCCTTGGGTTGGGTGTGTGAATCAGCTGGCATAAAGCAGACATATCAGGAATGCATGTGTGAGTTGCTCTTTTGCTGATCTAGACTTGAGGATTTAATCTTTGGCTATACAGTTTCTCACTAATATCATGTATGTTTATAAAACTCTTCTCACTTAAGTTTTTATGAAATGTGTAAATCTGCTATTCCAAAGTTTGAATTTTGTTTCATTCTTACAATTGCTTTTTTTTTTTTTTTTTAATATCAAGCTAAAATCAAGCACACACTTATGATAAAGTTCAGTGTGTTAAGTAAAGCTTTTAAAATTATTGTCCTGCTGTATACTACTTTTGATTATGGAAATATTTTGACATGTAATTGCAGAAAGTAATATAATAAGAATTTTGTTATCCAAATGCTGTGATTTTCCAAGATGAACAGTGCAAATCCCAGTCTGTACTCACACAATTAATATTGTGTCTGGACATGATACCCATGCACACAGAATTGCTTTTGTGCTGTATTACAGTGACAACAAGGCTCTAATGTGCTCAGAGAAAAATCCTCTTTGCAAACACTAAGGTCCAAGCTCCATAAAATGGGTAACGTAAGGTGATAGATAACAATATTGTTAAGAAGGGTATGGTTTTTTTCTAACAGAAGAAGAATTGCAAATGTTTTCATTGAAGACTCACAAGCTGATTTCTATATGTTTTTATATGAAAATAATATTAACTTCTGGAAATGTGTGACATTTTGATTTTGTATTTTTATTTTCTCTAAGCTCTACACTGCACTCCTGAGTATGTTTGGACCACAGACAATACCAAAGTTCAGTACCAGCATTAACTCAGCAGATATCAGTTTGTTTTCTTGGAGTAAGTATAAAACATAAGTCAATATCTGCTATTGAACTGTATGAGGGAATTCATTGGAATTGGAAACATTTATATTTGCCAGATCACCAAAGAAGTGGTGAGAACTAAGCAGAGATGGAAAATGTTGATGTGTCTTCACAGGGCACAAGAGATAACTATTCTTATTTTATTTTAAAGTCAGTCACTTAAGAAGTTTCAAGTGCCTACGCAGAGTATTTTTGCTCTGTCTTAAGGTAGCAATAATTCAACTTTTATTCCGATAACTCCCCCAAAACAAATAAAGTGTGTAGAACTGAAGGATCTTCACTTCCCAAAGCAAGTATTTACATGGATTTTAAGTGGTTTAGTAATGCCACATTAAATGACAACTTTCTTTGAATGTATCCATGGAAATCAGAGTTTAGGTAGGGCAGATGTTTCCCAATATAAGCTAGTACTTCAGGTGTGAGGTGATTTAAAGTGATCCTTTGACTTCATTTTACAATCTATTCTCACTTACTTGTGATGCAAAAATGCTTATAGAAGTCATCTCTCAAAATGATTGAAACATTTAAAATACAATAACAAACACAAAATTATAAATAATGAAAAATTAATAAGGAAGAATTAATATTCTGTTCTCTCACAAATAATGGTATTAGTATAAAGTAGAGCTGTTGCCAAATATTTGTCTGAATACGCAAACCCACTGACTCATTGCATGATTAGGTGCTGAATTATATCTCAAAGTATAAGGATGTCTAGGCATCCTCACAGTTACACTAAAAAAGTGGACTGTGTTAGAGCTGTATGACATCCATCTTACTCATTCACTCAAATGCCTATTTTCTGTTCATGTGGTTCTTCTACATTATCTTAGTTGCAGAAACAGTATAGCTGTAATATAGAGATAATATCAAGTTGAAGTGTTTTATAGTAAATGGGAAAAAATGATAAGTACAAAATGAACAGAAAATTATACACAAGTACTGTGAACAACAGATAACAAACAAACTTCAACATGATGAAGCTCTTGTCTTGGTGGGGTTTTTTGTTTGTTTGTTTTGGAAGACAATAGGTAATGACTTTTTATTTTAAAGTACAGAAGGAAAAATATATAGATTTTTAACACTGTGTCATATATTTTATTTTATTTTGTTCTTTTCCTTCTTTTTTTTTCCTCTCCTTGGGTGATAATCCAAATTTGCTAATAGATTGAGTTGCATTAAATGCAAGCAGATTATGTAAATGTTAGTCTCAAAAGGAAGAGGCTGTTTTAGACAACAAAACTCCTGAAAAACCTAAAAACTTGCCTGAATTTCACAGCTGTGTACCACTTCCCTTTGAAGGATGATTGCTGAGCTGCATCACTCATGGATGGGCATCAGCTCATGTCAGTCACAGCCAAGGACACAAACTCCACTTTTGCCTCACCTGAAGACAAATCTCACGGGGGGAGATTGTCAGTCCCTTTGTCACCTCCATGGGATCCTAAAGGAAACTGCTCTGTGGGGAGTCAAACCACAAAGGCTTGCCCAGCTTTAAGAGTTTCTCTGCTAACACTTTTTTTCTTCTTCTAAGAGGAGAATGTTGTTTTGCTTCCTCGTTTGCAGAACAGACTGCTCCTGTTCAGAGTGAGTAATCCCTCTGTCTTCCGGACAGGTACATGGTGAGGCACTGGTCCTCCATGTGGGTAGGAAATATGGCAGTCAGACCACAGGGACCTTTGAAATGGGATCCCATGGTCTGGAAAAAAATGGATTGTCTTGCTGTCATGTTATCCAGTTCTGAATCGGAAAAGTAGAGTCAGGCAATCCAAAACGTGCTAAAAGACTCAGTTTCTGCCTTTCAATCCATTTAAATAACCCTACACAATCTAAAAGCTTTCAGTCCTCTTGTTGCACAGCTGAAAAAGGAAATCATGAAGTTGTGCCATAGAATAGTAGACACAATAAGAATCTTAGTCAATGGCTTGAACTTGAAATCATTCTTGTTATTCTTAGTCTCACTAAAGTGGCTGAATGGCAACAATCAGCTTGATTTTTCATGGACATGTTCATGTCTCCCAACTTGAATAATTATATAACATATTTCAGAATCACTAGCAGTTAAAGGGTATGAAGACTCAATGTCTGGTTTAGCTTCACCTATACTGCAGACCACTGCCAAGATGTTCAAGTCCTTTTCAGATCTTTTTACTCTGTTTCTAGACTGCAGAAGGTCCCTTGCTCCTTAATTATTCCTAAGCAAGTTCCATCAGCCTCACTGTTGCTTCTTTCAGCTGTTATCTTTCATCATGAGCTATGATGGTAGGCTGAAGTACTAACCCTGGAAACCTTGCTGGAGAAAGATGAATGGCCATTAGTCTCTTGCAGTACAAGCATGTAGGACACAGCCTTATGTGCTTTCATGTTACAGACCACAGAACTCCTCAACACCGACTCCTTCACCTTAGATATTTTCCCATCCCGATTTGCTGTTCCAAGAGCTTGTAAACTTTCATATCTCAGCTTCCTTCCCTATTTGCACTTAGATATTGCAGACAAATTGCAGTCAAGCAAGAATGCTTTTAAAGTGTTCTTGAAAAATTTCCCAGGCCACCACACTTCCTTCTGTGCTTCTTGGATACACGTGCATCATTACTCTGAAGCCTAGGTCTAAAACCACAGCACCTGTGCCATCCTTGTTAAATCTTGTTAAATGGATATGAGGCATCATGCTATGAGGTTTCACCAGGAGCTAGCTTCTGCGACCACCCTACACAGTACAGAAAATTAAGGTTTTTCAGCTGAAACTTTGCCAAGTTACTCATTTTAACAGAGTAATTAACACTTTATCTGTGTCAAGACTGAGACAGTCTTTAGAACACTATCAAAATAAACGGTATTAAGAGTGAACTTTTGAATTCACCGATGGCATAATACTTACTGCTAAACAGTTTCCTGAAGATTTCTCTCTGGTTTTCTTTAAAGCCTTGCAGGAAACAGATAAATCAAAATAAATATTTTTAATAAGAAGAAAACATATGTAACTATAATTTCTATAATGGAATATATGCTATTTAGCTATTTATATTTAAATATTTTTTCAGCTGTCTTGAGCAGTATATTATAACCTTTTGTACCTTTCATTTCATTTGCACAACTTTTGGTCTAAACTACATTAACATAAAACTACATAGAATATTACAAGTATTAACCTTTCTGTTACCTAAAATATTAGGTTTGAATCCAAGAATTTCCATTGTAAAACTACAAATGAAGCTGGAAAACTGCTGTTATTCCTTAGAAGATAATTACAAAATAGCAAATTCGTGCTACGTCTGTCTTTAAACTCACCTCCTTCCTGGCATCAGAAACAGCATATTTGGCTGTTACTCTACTTTTTCCAGGGAATAAAATTGAATCATTTTGGTCTCATCATTTGTGTGTGCTATGAATGCTTGAAAAACATGGTCAGAAAAAGTGATACACTCATCAGCTATATCACACTTTTGAAAAACCCAGACAAAACCTTTTCTTCTTTGTTTCCTGAATAGGAACACCAACCCCATAGCTATAGAAACTGAGGCTAAACAATAGTTTGCTTCAGGGCAGTATCTGTCTGTCGAGTGTGTACATCAAACACAGAAAGGTTTCACTGCCAAACACACTTTTTAATTGATGAGATTAGGGCATTTATTATTTATAGTGGTTTTTCTGCTTCCTCCTGGTACCGCTGACACCCTTGCAACCTGCAGTCATGCCTTTCTATGCAACATTGACGATCCTCCCAAATTTGCAGGTGGCCAATGCCAGTTTGAATACAAACATTTAAACCTGAAAGCAACAGAGATAAATATAGCATTTTTGCCAGTCAAACAGTTTTGAAAGTCAATAGTTTAGTCTCATAGATGTGGCTATCTACTCTGGAATCAAAATTCTCACCAAGAAATCTCTTGTATTCAAAGTGAATTTACGAGTTATAAATAAATGAACAAATGCCATGTAGATCTTAAATCAACTTAAAAAAATGGTAAGAAAAATAGCCTTTTGGATATGAAATTCTGTTTCATTCACTGAGAAGAAGTTTCAGCTGTGCGATAGTACTGACAGTTTGTGTCTGGAACTGGTACTCAGTAATACTCAATAATTGATATTCAAAAATTGTTGTACTGCTGATCAAAGCAAAAGAATCAATGATAGACATAACATCCAATATGTCTGAGACAGCCTAGAAAAGGATTTAATTGCCTAAGTGGAAATTTAGAAAAGATATCAAGATCTGCATTTCTACAGAATTCATCATCCCATTTTTTCTATATGAAGTAAAAATAATAATGGATAATGGTTGAAAAGAGATACATAGTCAGCATTTACTTTTCACGTGTAAATCATAGAAATGATTGATGTTAAAGAAGCTTAATGGTCAATTATTTGTGTTACATATTGTTCATATAGAAGCAGAGATGCAGTTCTACAAAATAAAATAAAAGCTTATAGATAAAGAATTTGCCTATGTGTGAATGCTAAAGGCCTGGCTGCAGAGAGATTTCTCAGTTTTCTGACAGTATCTGTGTGAAAGCCTTGCTTTCTCACGGACGCTGTAATAAAACAGTTGAGAGATTTTGTAAACTATGGTATTGGTATGATACCAAGGAGAAAATATCTGCAGTAAGTGTTGTTGGGTTCAGCCAATCCCTCTGGGGGGGTGGTTGGTCAGAGAACCAATAACTTTATGTTGGTGTCCAGCGTGCTAAGGTATATAAGCAAATCTGTAAATTAATAAAGGGTCAGTTTCTTCTTGTACTAAACCGTCCATGTCGCTTTATTCCTCGGTCTCTGCTCACTAGCAACACCTATGTACAAGAAAATGGGTGTGTTAGGCAACCTGGTGAGGTAGCAGCAAAATCAAAGGAACCAGTAAGTTACTGTATGATCCCTTGAAAAACTTTCTAAGGCAGTTCAATTGTAAATATGTTATAGAATATTTGTACTTTAAATATGATGGAAAAGAAATTACACTATGTGAATACTGCTGACTGCCAACGTTACTGGTAAGGATGAAAGAAACATTTTGATTAACATATCTGACTGTTACCCAGTTAATCTGCTAATTGTTATTGTACCACGTTATCTTCAAAAGCCTTAGCTTATGGAAAACTTTGCTTTTCTAGCTGTTGATATGTCTTGCATGTGCTGTTCATCTCAGAAATAGTAAAGAGAACTATATATACAGAACCCCTTTATGTATGTTTAGTTCAGCAATTGAGATAAGTTTGAACAGTCATCAAAGTTTGGGTGTGTTGTTTGAGTGCTGTTCTACGAAACACAGACAATAACCTCCCCATAGAATTTACTTCATGGATTCATAATGAGGTCAGTGAAGCAAAATTTGCATTGTTTTCTGTTCCAACAGAAGCAGAGAAATCTGTATGTAATTCAGCATAACTGAACTGGACAATGTGTACAAATATCCATGCTAGATGGGCTTACTAGAAATAAAATGGTTGCATTGGTGTAGAAATCCACCTGGAATTAATTAGTTATAAGATCCAGGGATAAGCTATGCCATGCAGGCGTCCCCTTAGTGTGACTGGTTTTGAACCACATACGATTACAAACTCACTGGCAGGCAGTCAATTACACAGAAATTGTTTTTTCTGTATTTTTTTGAATTCAAATGTTTGCATATTTACTCTGGCATGCAGTCTCTCCTTCCCACTCTCTCTATCTTTCCACTGAGTCTATCAACTCTGAAGTAACAGCAGCAGAGATGGAGTTTATCTCTTTTTCTTTCTGGAAACCCAAACTTTATTCTTCAGCATAAAAGTCAGTCATCATTTGCAGATATGCAACTGACAGAAAGCCACATCAAAGTAGATTTGTATGTAGTCAAAGAACTATTTCACACAGTGGCTGTGGAGACAGAAATCCACAGTGGTTTGGTGTCAATTTCTATTCCTCACTTCAGCATAATTTTCATGTTATGCTGTGTAGAATCAGTACACACCACATTACACGTACAAGTCTTTGTGATAATGCTCTGATGCTGAACTATACGGAACGGGCATGAAGATGTAAAGCACTGGGGACTTCTGCCTCTTGCAGGATGACTATTCCTAACAAAAATTACAACTTGAAAGTGTGGTTGGTTATTCTGAAATAAACTCCCATGTGGAAAATGCCTTCCTTAGAGAAATCATAGCTATTTTACTTCCTTTTATGTTTGTCTTTCATCAGGTTCTTTGTCACAAGCAGACCCCAGAACCACCTACTGATCATACATCACTATTTTCTTAAAATATGCAGTCTGACACTTTGGGTGGAAAAAAAAAAAGAAAAGAAAATGCCTACTTATCTTTGTATCTTGATCTTTATAATGACATGATCTGAAATCCACCTAACTGAATTAAGTGTTTGCTATGGGTTGTGAGTTTGCGTTCAGGAATCTACCTTCAATGAGCCTTCTACTAGAAACTCAGCAAAAAGGAAACAAATCCTCTTAAATTCTCCCTTGACCTCTTCATTGCAGATAGAATTTCCATTTCTCATTCTGGGTCAGAATTCATCTACATATTCTTAAGCTTGTTGCTTTTCTCACATTATTTATTCTTCATCACATAAACCGCCAATTATCTAATTTTTTTGCCTATTGTAGCCTTGCATGGAGTGGTCCATTTTTATCTAAAAAGGCAAAAGCTCAGCTAGAACTCCCCCTGGTCACGGTTGTGAAAAATAATTAAAAGTGTTTTTATTGAAAAGGAGGGCCAAGGAAAATTTCCATCATTTGTTGGACCTAGCAAAAAACATGGTCACCAAGGATGAGGAAAAGGATGAAGCACTTAATGCATTGTCTTCCTCAGACAGAAAGCCTGGTTATCCTCAGGGCCCCTGAAGTGTTACAGAAGGACAGGGAGCACAGTAGGCCCCTTGCAATCCAGAAGGAAATTACCAGTGAACTGCTATGCCACTTAGGCAATTAGAAGTCAGTGGAGCCAGATGGGATCCATCCAAGGGTACTGAGGGAGCTGACAAAAGAGCTTGCCTAGCCTCTGTTCATCATTTATCATTAGTCCTGGCTAAACAGGGAGGTCCCAGATGACTGGAGGCTGGAAAATGTGACAGCCATCTACAAGAAGGGTCAGAGGAAGGGTCCAGGGAACTACAGATCCGTCAGCCTGACCCCGGTGCCAGGGAACATTATGGAACAGACTATCTTGAGTGCCATCACACAGCACATACAGGACAACCAGGGGATGAGGCCCAGCCAGCAGGGGCTTAGGAATGGCAGGTCCTGCCTGACCAACCTAATCTCCTTTTATGACCAGGTGACCTGCCTATTGGATGAGGGAAAGGCTATGGATGTTGTGTACCTGGACTTCAGCAAAACCTTTGATACAGTCTCCCACGGCATTCTCCTGGAAAAGCTGGTAGTCCATGGCTTGGACAAGTGTTCTCTTTGCTGAGTTAAACACTGGTTTTATTGCCAGAGAGTGGTGGTCAATGGTGCTGCATCCAGTAGCAGCTGGTCATTAGTGGTGATTCCCAAGGTTCAGAGTACAGGGCCAGTCCTGCCTAATATCTTGATTGATTATGTGGATGAGGGGATTGAGTGCACCTTTGGTAATTTAGTGGACAACAATAAATTGGGTGGGAGTGTTGACCTTCTGGGAGGTAGGAAGGCTCTGCAGAGGAGTCTGGACAGGCTGGATCATTGGCCAGTTCAAGGCAAAGTGCCAAGTTTTATACTTAGGTCACAACAACCCCATGCAGAGTTACAGGTTTTGGGCAGAGACTGGAAAGCTGCTCAATGGAAAAGAACCTGGGGGTACTGGTCAGCAGTGGCTGAACAGGAGCCAGCTGTGCCCAGGTGGCCAAGAAGGCCAATGGCATCCTGGCCTGTATCAGCAATAGCATGGCCAGCAGGACCAGGGCAGTGATTTTCCCCCTGTACTCAGCACTGCTGAGGTCACACTTTGAATTCTATGTTCAGATGTGGGCCTCTCAATTTAGGAAAGACACTGGGGTGCTGGAGTGAGTCAAGAGAAGGGCAACAGAGCTGGTGGAGGGTACAGAGAGTAAGTCATATGAGGAGCTGCTGAGCTGGGAGTATTTTAGCCCAGAGAAAAAGAGACTCAGGAGTGATGCTACTGCTCTCCACAATTACCTGAAAGGAGGCTGTATCAAGGTAGGAGTTGGCCTCTTCTCCCAGGCAAATAGTGACTGGATGAGAGGACATGGGCTCCAGTTGCTAGGGGAAATTCATGCGGGACATCAGGATGAATTTCTTCACGGAAAGTGTTGTTATACTTTGGAATGGGCTGCCCAGGGAGGTGATGGAGTCATCATCACTGAAGGTGTACAAGGAACAGCTGGACATGGCACTTAGGAATGTGGTCTGGTTGTCATGGCGGGTTGCCATGTCTGGTTGTCTGATCAGTCAAAGGTTTGACTCCATCTTGGAAGTCTTTTCCAGCTAAATAATTGTGTGATTCTCTCAAGGAAGAACGATGTCGAAGTGAAAAATCCTTTTTTGAGAATAAGTAAATTACCAGAGAAATCCTAGTTACTTGAAAATAAATCTTGATAATTAACTTGGAAATAGCCCATGAAGTGCATACCAACAGCTTATGATGAATGAGATAGAGAAAGGACAGTGAATACTTCCAAAAAAAAAAAAGTGCTGAAAAACTGCTGAACTTGAAAAAATGTAGCTGTTGCAAGGCTTCTTGTTCTGGTGCTTACTGGTGGAAAATAAATCTTTCTGTACTACAGCTTTGTATTCTCTGATTCTGACAAATGCAGTTTTCATTTTTTTTACTGCCTTGTGTGCCGGTTTGGCCAAAATCTAGCAATATATCCTCTGAGAGAAAACCAGGATTCAACCACCCTTCCCCCCACAGGGTTCGGGAAAAAAAAAAATATTTTCCTCGAAGGAAAGTGAATGAGATAAGAACTATTTATTTAACTAACACACAGGAAAAGGATAATAATGCTAAATAATGAAATGAAATCTCCTGCTATAG